>MU223866.1:1538832-1589023 GCA_018584345.1 Thuja plicata | reverse complement strand
ATTTATATTGGGAATGAGGATAGGAGAGACATGTCCCTTCATGGGACATGTCTATTCATTATTATTTATAAGAAAGGACATACCTCTTCCAACTAATTATAAATTAATCAATCTTATAATGTTTCATTAATAAATTATTAATTAAGAATAATAATAATATTATAATTTAATATTAAATATTAAATTTCATATGATTAATAATAAGATAACATATATATTATATTATTATTAATCAACATATATTATATGTATTCTAATGATCATACGACTGAAGATACAAACATTAACAATAACAAATCTCCAGCATGAAAACATTCAATTCCCTCCGACCTTAAATAGCAATTCACCAATTTTCTCAAAGGATGTCAACCTACATGAGCTAAACTGATCTGCTAGATGTCGACCCCAAAAAAGACAAAAATCATAATATTATTGTTTATTTATTTAATAGAACTACTATAATATTAGAACTTAATTTTATATTCTCATTCATTAATTAATAGTGTTAATAAAACACTTTATTTGAAGCTGTGAATTGTTGAACCGGTTAACTCAGTTGGTGACATGACAGCTTGCCTATTTAACTCTATCAAAATGTACAATTACAGCTGTTTGTCAAATTAAGCTATAATTTCTAAATTTAAACCAATTATCAAGCTCTTTTTCATTTGTTTGTTAAAAAATTAAAATGCTTGTGTCTTAATTTGTATAACAAGTGTTTGTGAATATTCCCGTGTTTGAAAGAAGAGTAGTAGTAGTTCTTAATCATAGAACTCTGAAATATTGAACGGTTTTCAAAGTTGCACCAACTGTTTGACAGAATTCCTGTAAGCCAAGGTTTAAAAAGTGACATTGTCGAGAAATTTTTGGTGGGGACATTCCACATTTGAGGTTGAGAAAGCACCAAGTTATTAAGAAAATTTTCGTGGGGACACTACACATTTAAGACCAGTACACAATAGCACTTCCTAATCAAAAACCAGAATTTTCTTTATTACTGCATCAAGAAGTTAAGCAATCCTCAGAAAAACCCCAACTGAGCAAACCAGCAAAGCTCACGAATCAAAGTAGCCAAGAATTTAAATACTTCATACCATATAAAATAAGTAATGCTACTCTATTACGAGTCTGAGTCATGACCCCTAAATATTAATGAGATTGGGAGAGGGGGTTGTTTTAGATTCTTGGTAATTTCTAGACTATCAAGCATGCAGTAATATGGAAAATGCCATCTGAACTAACTTCTAGGTTAATAAAATCGCAGTTGGGTTTTCGTATAATGTTGGAGTCTAAAAAGATGAAATAAGAATCAATGTAGTGACCAATGCCATTAACTGCAGAACATAAGCATTATCTGATTGCAACTTTGTTATAATCTTGCTTGGACTTATTTGGTTATCATGTATGGCAATTAATATAATAATATGTAATGTCCCCAATTTTTAATTAGGTTAATTAATTAAATGGTCCTAAAAAATTAAATAATATCATAAGGACTTATTTAGTTAATTAAAGTAATTAAAAAAGGGCCCAACTAATAAAATAATAATTAAAGTTTGTTGGCCAAAGTCCTATTTGTAATCCTTCGGGAAACTTCTCGAAGGCCTTTATAAAGGCCATCTTTGGCATTGTAAATCATCATGGATTGTATTTGACTCTTCTTTGTACTTTCCAGAAGCTAAAGGCTGAAGGTGATTTGTACGCAGTTTCGGAGGTGGAAGACCCTCCCTATTCTATGATTGCAGTTTCGGTGGCTCATCGCCACCCTAGTCTGTCGTTGGAAATATCACTCTGATATTTCACTTGTGCGCTAAAACTGTTAATTGTTGTCATTCGGCGACTGATTTATATTTGCTCGGATCTTGTCCGAAGCCTTTGTAATATGAGTTTGTATTCTGAATCTGGATTTACTTCTGGTGTCGTCATTTAATGGCGACCATCTCTATCTAGCAAATTTGAGGCACTATTATTGTTTGAATCAATAATTACTTTCAGCATCATTGGTCTTTGGCATTCAGCTTTGGTAATTGTTTATTTACTCGGCACAAGTGAAATCATTTATCTTGCTATCAAGCGAACATTATAATCAATCTGCTGCACATTAACAAGGCTCAGAACAGTCCGAGGACTTCTCTTTCCCTACCGTACGGCGTCCACCTTCACCATACGACCTCCATCAATCTACCGCACGATCCAGCTCATCCCCATCGTACGGGTTACGGTCAAGACCATTCCACCATACGGTTGTCATTATACCATACGGTCACAGTCACTGTACGGCCATTTGACAACACTAGTGTGCGGGCTGCAATTTTGGTTGTACGGACTGCAATCTTTGGTACGGTCGAGATCTTCAATAAGCTGTGTGACAAAGGAACATTACAAAGGTATGGAGGGCAAATTTGTGTCTTTGAGGGCCTCGGGACATTACATAATATAATTCATTCTTCATAACATCAACAAATCATCTTTAACATTTCTTTCAGCAAGGGATTCAATGCAGCATAGAATTCTGAACTACTCCTATCCTGGAAAGAAACAGCTACACCTTTAAACTTGAAAAGACAGGGTGTGAACTTGATAAAATTACCCTCATTCTGGTAACTCAAAAATGCTCAAGCCTGCTTAGTGAAACTTTGAAAATAATATTAGCAATCTCATGTTTTCCGATCTAGAGCAGGCAGAAATTGGCAAAAGATTCTTCCAAAGCTTAGTTCCATTGACAGATGATTAAAGGAAATTGAGGTAACGATGAAAATAATAGTGAGATACAAATGAGCTGAATGTCAATAGCATTTGAATCTAAGGATATAAGGTATTTTGTCCATGAAACCATGCAACTTCCCTAAAAGGCTTCTTATCCTTAAAAACTTTTGACTTGTTTCTATACTTATCTTGTTTCATGTTTCTGGTAACATGGATTTAAATTCTAATTACATTATGTAGTTTGATTGCTGATGTGTACATTACTAGTTGCCTACAGTGCCTCTCCTATTGATGCAAATCCAACATTGTTGCTCAGGAGACTAGAGTATCTAAAAGTGGTTACTTCTTCCCTAACAGCAACGCAATAATAAGGTTGTGGACATGTGTAGATCCATGAGAACCGAGACATGTGAATATTGAATTGCTACAACTGCACTCTTGGGCCTGTATATCCTGTATTGCATTGCAAAGCGTGCGACTTTCAAACAACTAATAAATATCAAAATTTTCATAATAATGCAGTAGAAATACTAATTGTCCTCTAGCTTTGGAGGCTTTATAAAAAAGTTATTGGGCATCTTCATACTTCTCTCAGATTCACTAACTTTGTGAAGAGTACACATTGGGGTCAAGCAAGGGCGCCCTCTCTGACTAACCCTCTTCAGCATTTATATTGATGGGCTATAGGTATTTCTTCAGCAGGATTCCCATTAAGAAACAGTTGTATTTTACATAAGGTGGTTATAGACATTCTTCTTTTTGCCAATGATATTGTCCTCTCATATTCTAGAAAGGGATTACACAACAACTTGATTCCCTTGCTCATTTTTGTAAAGTTTGATAGCTTATAGGCAACCTTAGTAAAACTAAGGTCATGATTTTAATATCTCCAAGCACTCTCTCCATATTTTAGTTTTTCTACTAAAGGGAACTTCTAGAGATCGCATGGGCCTGCACATGCTTGCGGGTCCAATATTTTGGTCCATCCTTTGGAATGAAGTTTAATTCAAACTCACATCATTGCAAATGGTATGCCTCTCTTTCTATCTTGGAACATCATTTTTTTCAAGTCCACCTCCAAGACATCCCTTCAAATTGTGCCTTTTTTATACAACCATCAAGCATACAGTTAATTACAGTTCAAAGGTTTGGAGACACGCTTGACTGTTGTTGATGAGGCTCGTATTGAGAGGCTCCGAACTCTTATGCTATAGCACATGATTTGTTGCAAATTAACAGTTCCTCAATACATTGCCCAAGCCGAATTTTATGCCTACCCTCTACGCCTTGAAACGATCTTTAGGCTTCCTATCTACATCCACAAACTACTTTTGGTCATGAGAGATATCCATTTTTAGCATTGAAACTATCCTTAGGCTCACTTCCTACATCCACAAACTTTGATCCATGGGGACCTCAACTTCTGGCCATGAGGGAGATCTATTTTTTTAGCACTTCACTCTTCTAAGAGGATGGCTGCACTTGTCCCTCCTACTTCCATAGTCACTGATGCTAGTACTTTTGGTACTTGGACACCAACTTACTTTTTCTTTCCATAGGCATCTCTATTTATAATGTCATGTACTCCCTAAATGCCTCCAAAGCTTCTTCTAACAAAGGATGTCATTGCCAAAACTGCCAGAGAATCTATAGACAATATATTCAGACCACCTAGGTCTGCCCCCATGAGCTACTCAACCCCAAGCATTTCTTATAGATAATTGATGGTGTTATTCACAACCCTTGCTATCTCCAACACTGCTAGTCCCATGGCTTGAGGTTTCCACTTGGCCAATTGAGAGTATGCTCTCATTAGTTATGAGTTGAAGCTAATCATCACATCCTCCATTAGGATTTGACCACCTCATTTTAAGATGCCCCATTTTGTACGAGATAACAAGAAGGTTTTATTGCCACTATAAGAAGGTTTCATTGATCACCTCATTTTTAGATGCCCCATTTTGTACCAGATAACAAGAAGGTTTTATTGCCACTACAAGTACTCAAGCAACACTATGTCTACTTTCTTAAGAAGTTTAGACCATCGGTGCCTTGCTCTTCTTCATCATCACCCTTTGTCATAAATCCCTACAAGGGGGAGCCGTCGATCTAGAGGTTCTAGCTCCCCCTTATTGATCACCTCTTTTTTCCACCCCACCCAAACATCAAACAAACAAAAAAAAGCTTTTGCACATATCAGAGCTAATAGATCAGTTAGACGATGCCTCTCTCAACACACCATCACTACTAAGATTACTCGAATTCCTAGATCACTCTCCCTTGGCACCATGGCTCTGGTCATTATCATCAACATGCCTCAACCCCATTCAATAACATGGACTACTACCTATTAATCATCCACAGGTATACAAGGCAAATTCATATAACAAGTTTCTTTTCTACTCAGTGTTACCCGGAAACACGTTTCCACCCTAAATGCCCAAGTACCGGAAACGGAAACTATTTCGGGGACTTGGGGACGACCAAAAATGTTTCCACGCCATCCTCTATCATGCAAAAAATTCAGAAACCATCTTGGAAACTCAGAATTAGTCAACATAATTTTTGAAAACCGTTGACCATGTTGGGTCACTTAAAATTTTCCATTTTGAAGTTCCAAAATAACTTGATTATGTTCTTGGTTCAAAGATAAAGGACACTTGTGAACTAGCGAAGGAGGTATTAAAATGAGTTGGTCGTCATTTTGCCAAACTAACAGAACACGCATGTTGAAATACAATGGGAATTAAATACTAATGAGCTCGAAATTACAAGAGCCAAGGCATGAATTAAAACAACACAAGTGATGATCGAGCTTTGAGGATTTACTGAGACAAAAGTGATGTCGATCAATGAGAATCATGGAGATAGATTATAATTGAATTCAAATAACACAAGATAGATCGATACAATTGCTTTGGGGTTTGCAAATCGGAAAGAATTCTATCAGAAGAAAATCCCTAAGAAAATATGCTTAAGAAATGTTGTAATTTCGACATGCTGCCAAAATGATGTCGCCAGAGGATGAAAATGATCTAAATTTAACAATCTAAAAAAGACCCAGTTCAGGAAATTAAAATTCCTATCTCCAGTCAAAATCTTATGTTCGTACAATATGTTTTGGGTTGCCGACCAAGCCAAAATCCGAAAGCTAGGTAGTTATCAACTAATTAGTTGGTTAGTTATTCTCAAAAGATTTTTCTAAATTTTAATGAAGAAAGATGTCTTTTCACCCTAAAGGGGTATAAAAACTATTCAACCACATATATATATGGTGTAAAATGTAATCATAAAAAAGGAATCACATTGTATAATATACATTGATAGTTTAATTTTTAGAGTTAGATCACAACTGCAACATGAACTCAAATGTACTATTTTTTCAAAATCAATAAAGGATCTTTGTTTCTGTCTCACTTGTGGTAAGAAAGTTAAATTTATTTCAGGTTAGTCCCTTGTAATTATTGAAGTTCAATTACTATTCTTTCAATGCTTGTGTAGAGATTTTATTTGTCTCATATCCCTGTTTGATTATCAAGGAGTTCGTGAAAAGATTGTGTTTCCAACTTCTTGTTCAATTGGTCTCCTAACCAGGGGAGTTAAATTCATTTGAACTAGCAAGGAAATAAATAGGCTTAATTTCTCTGAATCTATAGCATTTGAATAGTTGATGGTATTGGAACATATACTGTCTTACAAGGTTGTACATATGACATGATTTGGATTGACTCTATTGCCCAAGTTGGAACAGACACTAATCTTATATATTATTGAATTATAGTCATTTGATTCATTGTTCAAAGTATTGTGGTATTCTATCCATCATTCATTTCATTTCAAGCACAATTTCAAATAGCAAGTTTATTAAAGTATTCTTACAAGTTTTCATTTTGAAGCATTCAATTATTCTATTGTTGTAAAGTTCATTGGATCTACTTCAAGGAAATAATTTGCCATCTTGAAGAGATCATTCAGTTTCACACATTGTTATCTGCTATAAAAAGCCTTAAGCCAGGAAGTCTGGTTAAGGTATAGGTTTACCCACCTTGGTTCTGCAAAGCCTAAAGTGCAGGGGAGGAGGATCATAATCAATCACTCCCGTTCATTGGCCAAGACATTTGAATAATCCTAGCATTGAGTAAGCAAGCTCATAGGATTTTCAACCTGCAGTTTTGGGAACCAACAGACTGACCCCAGGACGACTGGGGACAGCCAGAAACGCCCCAGCCGTCCCGGGGACTGTCAACCATTTTCGGCAACAATAGGCAAAAAAAAGATAAATTTATAAAATATATGCAAATTTTTTAATCGTGAGTGGACCTCAACGCAACCCCAAAATGTTTAAATATTATTAAAATATGTGTTCATGTTGTTATTTGCCTCAATTAAACTAAGCCTAATGCACTCTATTATTTCATTGTCTCGTGAAAATTTATTTCTTCTCTATTGACCTAGTTCGTTGTCGCATGGGTGGGCGTTTCATTGTTGGGTTTGCACTTTGAAGGATTGTGTATATACTAGCTCGAGTATATTGATATTTGTTGTTTGGTACCCAAAAAATGAAATTTATAAAGTTTTGATCAAAGATATGCCCAAGTATGCTGTTAGAAAATATAATGTGAAGTTGTGAACAGATTGAGACTTTGGCAAATTGAGACTTAGTTGTTGTTGTTTGGAAGTCTTTGGTGGTTTCAATGAATTATATCTATGAATTTGATGAATGATCATTGATTTAATGATTTTAGATTAATAAATGTTACTATGTTGCTATGATGAATGTTACAATGTTATATAATTCATGAATGCATTTGAAATTTCAGATTTCCATATATATATATATATATATATATATATAGTCATCCCTGTCGTCCCCTGCTTCGGAAAAAAAACGTCTTGGAAATCCTTTTCCCCATCCCCTTGTCCCTGAAACTTGAGGTAACATAGTTTCTACTACAAGAGCTACATTGGCCTTCGATAGTAGGGAAGTTTCTAAACGAAGTGCTTTGAGTACTTTTAAGACATCCCAATTTGGCCTCTTCAACCTAGGATACTCCTCAACAAGCATCATCAAATCTCTCATAGTAGCACTCGAATTGCTCTTCTATTTCATATGCAGACACAAATATTCAATGAGATTTCCAACACATACTTTGTGGGCTCTTGTTCACCATTCAATGATGTTTGTCAGTGGTGCAATCTTTATCTTATGTATTTTTCTTCTTTTTCTTGGATTCTAGGGTTCTCTCTTGCTAAAACTTTCTATTGTTAACTATTGAATGAATGACTGATTTTAATGACGTCCACGAGACCAAACAATCTAAAGGACCAAAGAAATCCCCATCCTTAACAATTTCCAAATTCCTTTCCAACTCCGATCTTCTTTTTTGAATCTTGACCACCAAAACAGTAGTTTGGTTGACCTTTTCCTCTTCAAATAAACTATGCATGCTGTCCACTTTCAAGATGGTTTCATATTGAGCTCGAATATCATCATAGGATGCGCACTCTATGAGAAAGTGCCATTCGGTTACAATTGCGCCTATCCTACAAAACATGCAAATTCTCTCCTCCCAAGCCTCTTTGCGCCTCTTCCATTTACTCATCTCACACCTGAAATGATGTGATCCCATCCTCAATTGTGTCATTAACAGTCTTGCTTTCCCTTTAATAGCAGCCCCTAAATATGCTTTCTCCCCATGTTCCCCGGTTGGGTTGAACTCTTGCATTCAATAAGCCTTTTTTTGACCGATGTCATTAGTCCACATGAAGCTTCTCTATGGCAAACTTTTTTATGTTCACATTTGTATTAGGACACTCATGTAGCTTAATACTCCATTTATTCAACCACTTATTATTTTGCTTCATATGTGTTTTCTTTCTACGGGTAAGATCCTCATCCTTCACAATTTTCGACCATCGTTGGTCGTGCATGTTTTCAACCTTCTTTAAGTAGCTAAGTAACTGAGTTATCATTGAAGCTTCCAACGGAAAAGTTCCAGCTTCCGCTAAAAGGATATCATAAGGTACGGAGGTCTTAACTTTGAGATTGCTTGTAATTAGGTGCTTCTGAATTCTCTCTAGCAGCCTCCAACCACAGTTTGACAAGCTGCCACCCCAAACCTCACATCCATAGAGAACCACCGGCGTGACCAGCAAACCGAAAAGAGTCTTCCTAGTTTTCCAATCCCAGAGTTCAGCAGTTCTGCATCTGTTATGGAGTAAATACAAGGCTTTCCAGCCCCCCTATATCATTTTCACTCTACATGTCTCCCAACTGGGTTTATAATGAAAGCCAATCCCAAGATACTTGTATTCTTTCACAATTTCTAGCAGGTTGCCTCCAAAAAGGAACCTAATATGCTTTTCTTTTCTCCTTAAAAGGAAAAATCACGATTCTGGTTTTGGTAATGTTTACCTGCAACCCAACATCCTGGCAAAAGCACTCTAAGGCCCTTAAATGATCTCCTAACCCTTGAGTAGTTTTTTATATTAAAATAAGATCAACAACGTACAAAAGAAGCTTCACCACATACCCTGCCAAATGAACACCTTCCCCATCCATTTTGTTTAACCAAGTTTCTAATTTATCAATGTATAACCCAAACAAGGTTGGGGATAAAGGACATCCCTACTTAACACCAATGTCACTACCAAAACATTTGGACATTCCTTCATTAGTTCTGATTTTGGTTCTAACTTTGTCATATAATCTGTGCACTGTTGCTCTATACTCGTCAGGGGTACCCAATTCTTCCATTATGTTCCATAGCTTGTCCCTAGGTATCGTATCAAAGGCTTTCTTAAAGTCTACAAAACAGCAATAAGCTTCTTCTCCCTGATTAGCCCATATTTTCTCTATTAAATGTCGAAGAGTGATGCAATGGTCAATGGTGGAATGCCTAGGTCTGAAACCCGCTTACCCTCTTGCCCTTTTCCCTTCACCTTCTGCCCAACTGTTGATTCTACGTTCTATCATGCTCCCAAAAAGTTTGTCAAAAAAGGGGTTGACCATAATAGTGTGGTAGTTAGATGGATTGTTGATGTCACCACTTTTAAAGAGGGGAATAACCCCACTAGTTACCCAATCCGTCGGGAAACCATCATAGATGACACGGTTGAAGATTCCTTTTATGTGGGGCGCAAGGATTTCCGCTCCCCATTTTAAAAATTCAGCTTGCAGCCCATCAATATCACTAGCTTTACCACTTGCCAATTTCTTTATCCCTAGCTTGATATCTTCAACTGTGAAGAGTTCCTCTGATGTATTCACTATGGGAGGAACATTCTTCTCATGTGGACGTTCATAGAGCAACTTTGCATACTCAAGCCATTGAGCATCTGTAATCGTGTTCTCAATTTGTTTTCTCTCTTGTTGCAGCCCTTTCCAAAACTTTTTGGGGTCATTCTTTCCAAGGAATATTAACTCTTTCCTTCTAGCCTTAACATACTCTTCTTTTTTTGCTTGAATCAATTTCGTGTACCACTTCTTGAGTTCTTTGTTTACGTCATTCCCTTTTATAGATCTCTTTGCTACCTTACATTCCTCATCGTACCATGGGTTTGCCGGAAAAGTATTAGTAGCCCTCTTTCTACTACACGATCTTTTACATGTATTTAAGGCCTTGTGGATTATAGAAATCAGCAAGCTACTATTAACATACTCGCATTCCTCATTAACCTTGTCACCCACCAAGAGGTTATTCATTTAATGAAATTGTTGCTCAAGCCTCGCATTGAAGATGTTCTTGTTCTCCTGATTTAAGAGGATCTTGTCTTTGTTAGCTGCTTTCTTTTGCATGTGGAAATCTTGTTTATTGTGTGGGTTGTTTGAAGCGAAGTCCAACTCAACAAATAGAGGCATGTGATCAAATTTCATCTCTATAGGTCAATCACCAATTTCGAACTCAAGTACTCTAGTTGTAAGGTTTTGTGAACAAATTACATGGTCAACCACATTTTGCCCATTGTATGTTTTGCACGTGATAGCCCCCGAATTTGGTCGACCTCTCATCCCGTTGCAAATAACCAAACCAAACAAACTACACAACCCTAATAATTCTGATCTAAAATGTGAGACACTTCCATTATCATCTTTTGAGGCTCTTTTCCAAGATTGATCGCTACCCTCTTCCAACCATAGAGGATTATCTTCTCCTTTTTCACTATCAATCAGCTGCAAAGATTGATTATTTGTTGTCCTAGCATTGAACTCCCCAACTAACATGATGTCACCAATGATGCTGAATTCTGAAATATCCTTTTTCAATGATGCATACAGATCTTCCCTATCTAAATTCCGCCTCTTATAGAACTTAGAGTTTTGTGGGGCAAAGTAACATGCAACTACCCTAAAGGTTATCTCATTCAATATAATTTGCAGCCAAATATATTGTTTATTTGGGTCTTCCTTTTCAAATGTTACAATGTCGTACCACTTCTCATGTATAAGCACCATAACCCCACCATGCCCTTTACCTGACTCATTCCCTTTATTCCAAACTGAAAAAATTTCATGTAGCCTTCAAAATTTGGTACCTTGCAGCCATCATATGTTCATGTGTTTCTACCACAATGATAACATCATTTCCCTCTGCTATGGGCCCACCCCAGGACCTCTTCTCCAAGAATAACCTCTGCAGTTCCAACTCACGACATTTAAGCAGTCCTGTGGAGCACCGAATACCTATTTCTCCTTCGAGAAACGCTCACTAATTTGGGCTTTCCCATTCTTCAGCCAAGCCCATTTCCCCTCATTTCTTGTTGTTTTTACCTTTTCCCACTCTAGATCTTCCTTTGTTCTTCTTGCTGGGAAAAAGCTAGATCTTCATCTAGATAGAAATGTGTGCCTCTAAGTAACCTTATGTTTCTAAGGATCATATTCTTATCCTCTACATTTTTCAAGGTAACTTGTATGTGCCTGTCTCTCCCTCCATTTATCCACTTACCAATCCTATTTGCATGTTGAATACCTCCTGCCCACTTCAGCTGGTCTCTAAGAAAGTCTCGTTAGAGTGTCAGTTCTCTCTTTTTCTCCGAAATCTCACTCCTTTGATAATAATATTTGCCACTTTGTTACGTTTGTCTTGCTCTTCTTTTATTTGCATTTTGACTTGCTCAATCATTCCCTTTTGTTTTTTTGATGATCCGCTAGCAACTTGAGACCAAGATTTGGCTTCTTCTCTATGCGCCCTTAGTTGAGACTCTTTAAATTCTATATCAGCTAAGGCTGATTGAATTTCTTTTATTTGTGTTGTATCCTCTCCTTTCATTAATTCTGACCCCTTCTAGCTGCTCTCCATTGCTCTAATTCTTGTTTTATGGTTTCTAGTTCTTGTTGTCCTATCTCCATTTTGACCTGCATGCTTGAGATTTGCTCCTTCAGAATTTTGTTTTCCCTTTCTATTTTGCTTGTGTACTCTATCGCTTCATACGCTTTATTCTCTTCTTCCCAATTCCTTGCTTCTATGACCTCAAGCCTCTTTTTTATGTCCATGAGCTCCTCTACATATAGTTCCGAAGACCACGTTAGCGGAGTTGAAGTTGGGTTGTAGAAGACTTTGCTATTTAGTTTCTCTTTAGTGCTGTCCACTTTATTTGTTGTGTCTATTTCTCCTTGATGCACAAGTGACCTGAAGTTCTTTCTAGTCTCAGTCTGCTCTTCAATCCTCACTGTTTCCTTCTCTTTCTGCCTTGTTTGCTCCACATTAGTTTGGTCAATCCCGTCTGAGATTCCATTCACTCGCAGTAAAATCATTGCAAAACGCTTCTTATGTAATTGTTTTAACTTCCGGATTTGCCTGCATCTTAAGATACCTTTGTATCTTAAGATCTGCCTCCCAAAACCCCAACTAAACCTCTAGTCTCGTTGAGCTACTTTTAGTCATCCATGGACATTAATATAATTTCCTTCTTTCTTTCTATCCAAGTGGAAACCTCCAAAGTCTGTTAGCAGTTACAACAAGATTGGAATATTTTTGTGCAAATGAAAATGAATACTTTACGAACACATCTATCCAAACTATGAAGATGATCCTCAATATGGGTCATTGATGTTGATCCAAAGCAACATGAAAATCCCACAACAATAAATTTATAATTAACAAAGCAATTGCTCAATGAAAAATTATCCAAGGGAACATGAAAATGAGATTCTAATACTATTTAGTACTAGATGGTAATGTAAATTGCAAACAAACCAAAAAGTAGCTTCTATATAAGCAAACAAATACTAAGTTGCCAATTCGGGTACGAGTGCGGATACAGGGAATATAGGAAAAAATTAAGCATGTATGGAAAAAAAATCCCTTGGGTACAGCTACGTCCATACATATATTATATACATGTTCAAACATCAAAATTATAAAAATATAACTATAATTGCATAACTACAAAAAGAGTAATACTCATAAATTGCTAATTGCCAATGAATAAAAAATTTAAATACCTCATAAATATCATATTCATAATTTGCAAAAATGATAATATTCAAGTCTCAAAATGTCACTACACAATGAATATTCAAATTACAATCCATGTTTAATATCCATATTCATCTTCATCACAAGCATCAAGGTCAACATTTGGTACAACTTCATTTGAGCCATAATCCATTAGATTGCCACTCCCACTGGCTACAACTATGTCGAGTGCAAGAGCTGCCTCATCTATAGAGACTTGGGCAAGCTTTGCAACTATAAAATCCAAATCAGCAATATTCAAAACCAGCTAGGAGAAAAAATGGTAAGAATGCAAGTTTTGTGTTGAAAAAATGATGTGAAATGGCAAAATGAAGGAAAGGTATGGTGAAATTAGGGTTGGGGTGGGGGTGCAAGCATTTTTAATTTTTAAATAGTTTTTTTAAAACTTGTAGGGCCCTTTTTTCGATGCCCATGTTCGTCGAGGTTGGACCCCGATGCACCTGGGTTCAAACCATAGGTGAACCCACCGGTAAACCCCAACCAAACTTAAACCCATACCCAGACCCAAACCCATGAATCCAGTAACATGAACAAAGATATCGAATAGCAGCAGGTCCATGCAAATTCAACTATCACAAAAGAAACTAGATATCATAATTAAAATGTACTCTATGTCCAACGAATATTTTGGTTGACATGGTGGAACAGCAAAATAAATCTCATTCAAAATTTATTAAAACATTAAATAAATTAATATTTCTATAATAATGTTGTTTCATAATTAAATCACCCTAAAGGGGGCAATACTTTTGATGCTGAATTTCACAAGCCCTGAGTTTTAATCTTATTTAAGAAAAAATCAAACAATATGCGTATGCCAGCCAATATCAACACTCAGATAACAGAGTCAACAAGTATGTTATCTTCGTAGCTTGAGCATTATCCTATTGTTCCCATTCTTATTTTAACAGAATCAACACTTTTACCATCAAGTAGAGGCAGTATTTTGTTATATAGGTTGTTCTTTAGCAGAAGAGTGTATCTTAGTTGAAAGTTGAAACAGCATTATTTCATTTATATGGGCAATCAAACTCTGTTGGTACAAAAAGTGCAATTCTCACCTGATATAGTTGACTGGTCAACTCCAAGCTCATCAACAGTGCTACCAAAAGAACAAGTATCACTTCAGTTAGAAACACATTTTTATATTATGGTAAATAAAATGCCTATATTCACAGCCACCATGTTGTAAGGATGCAGTTCTTACCACAAATGTAGATCCTTTATGAATGCTAATTCCTCAATTCCAGGGACCTTTGCTACACCACAGGTGACAGCCTTCTCTCCAGCCTACAAAAACAATGTACAAGAGTCAGTGAGCATTTATAAAGGTTAGCAGTAGCACAGATTTAGAACTTGAATCATAATCTACTGGAATGGGCTGAAATCATCACATAAAAAAAAACATCTAAAATGTCGTAAATGTGGAGAAAAAAAACAACTCCTCAGATGCTATAGCAGTTGCTCAAAATTTATTAGATACTTTTTTTGTTCTGTGAATCTAAAATATACCCATCTTTGATGATTAATTTCTCATTCAACAAAAAAAAAGTGGTTTCCAATTATTAAGTGTAGAAAGAAAGGTTTTAATATTATTGTACTCAATGAATCCCACACTAGTTTTAAGTTTAGAAAAAATGAAAACTAATATAATAGCCTTCTCTGTTAATTGACCGGGATGATAAGCTGAATAGTTGACACACATATCAAAAATTTAGAAATTGGCACCATCAACTTTCAGAGAGCAACAAAGCTACATATTACAAATACATAAATATAAAAGGAAAGGCCAGCATATTGCTCTCCCAAAATTAGAAATTGACAACATCAACTCAAGAGAGCAAACAAATCCAGCAAAAACTAATTAGTGCAAATTCGCTTTGGCTCTTAAGTATAGGGGCCTCATTCTGGTTGGCTGTGTTAATGTTGCATCTACTAGCTCATGTGCTGTAAATAATTTTGAAGTGAAAAGGTAACTCAATGTACAACAATGAACTATATCAAATGTTTCGGGTTTACTAATAAAAAATTGTTTTGGTAGGTGAGTTTCTCGTATGAATTATGATAAATTTGCTATTCTATTCTTACCTTGTCTGTAAACATAAGAATCTATGGTAGAAGATGCTTTCTCCTAAAGCCCATAATCAATTTTCAGAGTTGCATAAATTACAGGATTCGACTAATTTAAATTTTATACTAATATACATCAATGCTACACCATGACAAAACATTAAAAAATTTAAAAAGAACATCACTATTCTTTATTTCTGAAAAAGCCAGCATGGATGACTGAAATGAAAAATATAAACAAAAGAAATGCAAATAGTTAACCACAATAGGCTTCTATAATGTGCGCTGTTAAGAAATATGTAATACTAAAAGACAGAGCACCCAGGTTCATCTACACACAAACAGATTCCAGTTCAGGACTGACTTTCAGAGTTGCATAAATTGCAGGAGGGTTCAACTAATATTAAGATATCAATAGATGCACAATGACAAATAACAAAAATAACTTTGACAGTACACCACTATACGAGAAATTGCTAAAGAAATAAATTCAAAATGTTACCAGCAGGTATCAATAAAATCTAAAAAAGAGAAATGGAATCATCCAATGATGGTAAATGGTAAAACATATGTAAACTAAAACAGAGGACCCAAGTTCATCTTACTACAATCAGATAAGATTGAAAGGTTAATGTCTAAATTAGTTTGAGCCTTCAATTGTAACTAGAGCTTTTCCCAAAGCCTCTATATTACATCAAACAGTATATGCAACATACAAACCATAGTGTAGTTTATAATAAAAATAAGTCAATCCATGTTCAGATGGACAGATAGAAATGCTTGCAGAAATTCCAGATCACACAAAGCACTACAATAAGAAGCTGAGCACATTAAAAGCTTTCCACATTGAGGAATAGAAATTTTTCCCAAGCTACTAATTGCAGAATACCTATAGACTAACATTAAATTTAGAACACATCCAACTATTAGAAATTTATAAAGATTTTCCAGCATTTTCTAGCTCCAACCATGGAGAAGGGTTTGTGTGGCTGTTTGTGCTATTACATCTTGCTTGACACCATTTATTTCTTATAAGAAAGACATTACAGCTGCCTGATATGCTAATGATCAGTTAAGTAGAAATTACTGTGGAGTTTCTGGACAGTTTGAACTGCAACAATCCACATGGTCACATACAGCAGTGGGATTGTATATCACATTCTCTTCCAGCAAACCAATAGATCCTAAGAAAAATTAGGATGCTTTAATGGGAAGAGATTAGTGTAAAAGACCAAGCAAAAAACAAAATTAAAGTAAGTTTCAAGAATTTAAGTAGCAACAAGACTTCTCTCCTAATGGCCTGTATATGTCGTCCAGCAAATAAATAGAGGTAATAATAACCCATCTCACAAGATTCGGCGAATATAATGCCTCAAGTCTGAAATTTCATATTTATTAATTTTTTAAGCCTGTAAATGATAATGCCTTCACAATAAAAACTTAACATGGGGTACAAGAACACAATTAAAGATTAAAGAAATCTCAAAATAAATGACCAACATGCTTATGCATAAAATTTCTTCTGCTTCTGTGGAAACATTGCAATTGAGTTGCCATTTGGGTTTGAATTTAGATAGAACAATTTGCCTAGTTGCTTACAATTTCCTTTGTGAGATCCATAACTCAAGCACCTCTCCCACTTTCCCAACTTCTACAACTTCTCTTTTATTTTCCCAGCTGACTGAAATCTCCTTGTTCTTCTTGGCAACTCTACTCACTATTAACCTCCCCCCTCCCCAACCCCCACCTTCACAAAAATGAATTTTAATGGTCTCCATTATGACATTGATTTTGACTTCCTCAATTTTCTTCCCTTCATTAAGCTTAAAATGTACCCTCTTACTTTCTTGTCGATTATGCATCAACCATTTCTTTAATATTTATTATTTCATTACTAAGGATTAGAGCTCCACATGACAATGCTTCTCAAAGTCTATGTTCCGAATTTATTGTCTTCATCCAGTCTTACTATTGAAAGATATCTCTAAACAATATATTCCTTGTACGCCTCTTATAGTGTTCATGTAGACATATATCTATGCCTATACCTTCTATTTTGCACACTAAAGAATATAAGAATTCCACAAGGGTTATGTCAAATTCTTATATAACAACACATACAAGAGGATGATTATTTAGAATTTTAGATGTATAAAATGCATATACATGGTGATATTTGATCATAAAATTTCCACATCTTAACATACATGTTCAATAATCTGCAGCAATATTACATTTGATTAAACAAACTTTTGATTGAAACCACCCTACAAGTTGTTGTCACATGTATGAGGGCATTACATTAATGAAGTGCATCAAAATAAGATATAAGCAGCTCTACTGTATACAGGTGATCTCTTTATGACATATTTATTGGTTGTTATAGAGGAAAGGGCTCAATAGTGAAGCAGGTACCAGTAGTTGTGATAATATTTGTACATTTAAAGCCCAATATTTTAAATATTATAGTACTATTAGTTTGATAGAGGACCCAAAAGTTGAACACCCAATGCTATTAATTGAATAAAATGTGCCCGTTAGATTCAAAAAGTACAAATTATATGATGCCACATTGACACACCAACAAAACATGACTTGAGGAACAACTATTGCTCTAACCTTTTGTGAGGTCTACTATGACACCTCAACAGAAAGTATGCTGATGACATTCATTTGGCCAGTCATAATGATGGTGAAACAAAAGATCTAAATTGTCCACATCCCTGGCTATTCGGCATTATTAAGCTTTTAGTGGCCAACATTGCATGTACACTGCCATGTGAATTAGTAAAATTAGGGTGCACCGCTATCTGACCCTCTCCCCTAGTTAATATCAAGGTTGCCAGATACAGCACCCTTCATTTCCTGCTATGTGTACCACCGTATCAAAAAGGGGTATGGATGTGGTACGGCGGAAATACAGCGCAGATACATACAGAATCACGTTCGAGAGAAACAAATTTTAGACGTCCTGGATTCAGCTGCATTTTATCAGCAACGCCGGTATCAGAGCAAAGTCACTATCAAAGCAATGCCAGCTAAGAAAGGAGGAGAGAAATTATTCCTTCACGTTGGAGATGTGATTTGATTTTCTAGAGATTTGATTTTATCAGTTGCTTCGTGTTAGGTTAAAAAATGAATTCATGGATTTTGTATTGTTAATAATGTTTTTTAAATGTTAAACAAATGTATTGTTTGTAATGTTTTTTAAATATTATAATTATACCATCCAGTTTTAGAATTAAATTTAAATTTGGTTAAATTTAAAAATTGCAAATATATAGTATATAATCAATATTTTTTAAATAATACGAAAATATTTAAATTAAATAGTTTGCATTTAAGAGGTTTCAAATAAATATACATTTGATTTGGAATAAGTTCATTTCAATTTTAAACTGTGAATTAAATTTCAAATAATTTTATAAATTAAAAATACAAAATTTATTAATTTTAATTCTTGAATGCATAAAATTTTAATTTTAAATTTTAATTTTGATTTAAAATAATTTGAACTCTTGATGATAATATTATATTCAAATATAAGCATCGTGAAAAAAGCAGTAATTATATGTCCATATTGCTTCCAAAATCCAAAGTGATGAAAATCTCTTTAAATAACTTAGAAAATTGTGTTTTATATGTGTGTGTGGGGGTTGTTTGTATGAGTGTCATATCTTGCAGTATCCATATCCATAATCGTGCAACTTTGGTTATATCAATACATATCTCTCATGCATTCTATTATGAGATTATCTTCTTCCTTGTTCTATGGTATTTTACAAATTGCATGATACTATCATGATTTATTCATTGACTGTTGTAGATAGCAATCTGAATCAATACATCTCTCTCACACCTTCCATTTTGTGACTAACTTCTTCCTTGTTCTAGAGCATATAAATAGTATAATTATAAATGCATCTATTAGTTGTTGTAGTTGATACTAATGAATCTCTCTCATGCCTTATATATGATACTTTGCATGGCATCATTATGATGTATTCATTGGTTGTTATGATTAATAGTGATAAATCTCCCATGCCTTCTCCTATAAAATTGTATTCTTTTTGCTCTGGGATATTTCACATGCTCTCAAAACATTCAATTCTATACCACTTTTTTAGGCAGAGCAATTTCCTTTTGGAAGATATTGAATAGATCACAATAACACAGTATTGCAGAGAAATACAGTTAAAGAGGTTGATGAAATACTAGGTCATGCATTTGCATATTTCATTAATTAAATCAAAATCAACTGGCAAATTGAAGTTAGCCTGTAACAAAAAAATTGCCCAGCAGCAACTGCAATTACTAGAAGTCGCCCAATATTTTGAAGCTGGCCTAAAGAAGATAAATTAAATGTAGGCGGGAGTAGCCAATGCTTATGAATTGCCCAGAAAATAAAATTATGTGAACCTGCATCAATTTGAAAAAAAATGATCCTTAATCAAGGAGCAGGCTTGCATTGCTTAACTACTGACACCAAATAAGTATCAGTTCACACAGCTAATTCTTTGACAGGTCCTTATTATTCTTATATCACTGTGGATAGAAAAACAATAAAAGATCTTATGGGTGAAATGATTCAAAAATTGCTGCTAATCAAATCTGGAGTGCCTCGTAGTACAAATCAAAGGAGCATAATTGCCAAAAACATGTGATTAATCACTGAACCCGCGAAACACCACTCTTGAAATTTTTTCCCTGATAGAATCATGTTTTTTTTAAATCATGGTCAACACTCGTTGACCAAATTCCTTCAGTCTACACATGTTAATATCATATTTAGAACATGCTTAAATCATGTGTTGTGATTTTCAACAATTTTTTAATCCGTTCCACGACTTTTCAGTGTGATCAGGGTTTTTGAATATCATATTTTATTCTGCATGACAGATTCAGCAACATTATTTAAAATTTTGACATGGTTAGTAAGTCACAGCCACAATTTCGTAGCCACCAACTGCCTGCAAAATCAGTGCTATTCTTTTTCTTTCTCGGAAAAAGGCAAATGCATGCAAACTGAGAAGAGACTTGATTATAATTTTCATTATATGTACATAGTTAAATGCATACTCTCAAACCTTAGACAGTAAAGAGATTTAATTGTAAGCTTTGTAATATATATGTACTCAAACACATACTCACAAACCTTGGACTGAGAAAAGGTAGCTACCCACACATATGTACATGTATACTGTATACGTACATTGAGGCAGCCAGGCATTTATGTTAAATGCATTCATCAAATCATAACAAACTAATTCATTTTAGAGCCCCAAAAAAAAATTACATCCATGCATTATTGTATACAAACATTTCTGACCAAAGTGTCAAGTGATGACATGACAACGGCTTTGGCAAAAGGTGAAAAACTTATGTGTAATATGCTGTCCTGTTTGAGCTCTGATTTTTTTTATTGCGTTTGAGTTATTTTAAATTGTTTTTGCAATACAAACAATGGCAATAATAGTGCAGATAAAAAGATAATATTGCAGCACCTTTACAAACTCAAAAGAACGAACAAACTCAGAAATAACACTGCTGAAAATTTCAGATTTAATTACTGATTTGATTTATCAAAAAAAAATTAAATATAATGACAACCCAATTCATAAAATGACTTAACATATCAAAACCCCACATACCCACAAAATGCAGCCAAGAAATAACTGGAGCTGCTCACAAAATATGTGCTCTGAAGGTGACAAAATGCTTCCAAAATGGACGGCTGGGTCAGGAAATGACAAACAGCAGCAAAGCACTCCAGTAAATGCAGATTCCAGCTCTTACAAACCCCAACAGCTGCCCTAGAAATCTCATATGGCCCTTCAAGAAGTGGAACAGCTCTAGGGAGAAGATATAACCAACAAACAGAGATAAACCCTCAACAATCTTCTCAAAATCTGTTGTCTTTAAATCTGATATACAAGATTGTATCTCTCAACAACATAGAGAATGCCGTCTGCAAGGGCTTTCGTCCTCACAAACCAAAAATGAAGAGTCAATCTCCTCCAAGACAAAAGCAATATCAAAATCAAACTCAACATACCTAAATGAGAGCCGAAATCTTCCTTCCATAGCTTCTTGGTTGCTTTTTCAAAAAAGAACTTTTTTCTTTTTAGTTGTTTTTTCCAAGAATGGTTTTTCCCTTTAAGCTTTTCATTACTTTTTTGGAAAAAAATGTTTTTCAGTTTTTTGTTAATTTTTCAAGATTTATTTTTGCTTTCATTTAATAAGAATCACTTCCCTTTTAAAATTCATAATGTAATATTAAATAATAAAGGCCCACCCATTGCCCGTTCAGGGGCCTTGTAGGGTTAATCCTACTGCAGGGGATATAAATAAAATAAAATGGATCCCACCTCCATCAAGTTGGATCAAAGTCAACTTTGACGGAGCATCCGAAGGGAACCCAAGCCCTTCAGGAGCGGGATACGTGGCAAGAAACGAGCTAGGAGACATTGTGGCTCTGGGAGCAATGCGTTTGATTGATGGCACCAACAACGCAGCGGAATGTCAAGCGGCACTTGGAGCAGTCCGAATGGCGACGAACCTCGGCATTAAGAAATTAGTCTTGGAAGGGGATTCGTTGCTGGTAATCAATGGGATCAAGAAAGGAGAAATAGACGCATGGTATTTGAACCTATATATCCGATGCATAAGAGCCATACTCAACAGAATCCCAGAAGTACAAATTGTCCATGTCCGTCGTGAGGCCAATGAAGTGGCAGACTCACTGTCCAACATTGAAGTGAAGCGACCAATCAACAACAAAAAAGAACTTTTTGAAGATTTTAGCAAACTTGAATGGGATGAGATGGTACAACAGAGGTCACGCATGTGCATAATTGAAACCATAGCATTTATGAAAGTGGAAGCACGGAGAAAGATGTCATGTAGATCTCTCAGTACACCGAATCTACGCTTTGGGGAAAGAAGCCCATGTGACTGTGGTGAAACGCGCGGAGTAAGGCAGCAGAAGGTGGCAGGTGGCAAGTGTAGGTTTTCCATGAGGTCGTTTATGGTGTGGCAACTACGACAACATGCCACAATGAATATCCAGTACAAACAACTCCTTCCCGCACAAGGCCGATGGATCCCATCTGATGTCTCCATGATGACATACAGTACGGTGACCCTTATTGCAGTAGGCCACCTACGGGGTGACATTCGAGGAGCCACTTTTTTTCTTTAAAGCTCGGGATCTGCGAGCATTTTGCAATGAATTGGCAGAGTGCAAGCCGAGAGGGAAAAGGTGAAGTTGTGAAGGTGGGCTGAGATTACAGTGTTTCATAGTTTTGGTGGTGGCGAAGGCATTGCAATGGAGGCAAACTTTTCGCTCGACTCCCCGAATCAATTCCCTGCATTCAGGGATAAATTCACAGCGCAGCGGCTTGGTAATGTTTTCCGCTTTGATCAGCCTGATTTCCTGGAGGCAATTTCTACCATTTTCAGGGAAGAATTCCTGAATTTTGATGCAAGGCCTCGCACCAATCTGGACATCTCCTCCCTCTTTTTGGCGCTAGGGCTCATGGTGGGCAACACAAAGATTGAAGTCCTATCAGTGGCAAGGAAATGCTTGGAGCCCAAATGGTCTGTCGGGCTCGAAAGGATTGTGGAACGAGCAGAACTCGGCGTGGAACTGCGGATGACGCACACCTCGTGGAGCATGATAGGTGGTGGTCCAAGCGCGGTCCAACCCCTGGTGGTGTGGAGTTCTTCACAACCCATGGCAATGCGACTTCCTGAAGTGCGGCGCGGTTGGGTGATGCTTCTAGACTACCTCGACAAAGTCGAGGAACGCAGAGTGCAGAGCAGCGCGGTAGGTCGAAAACGCCAAAAGTCTACACCGTTAAAGTCTACCGCTCCCGTGGACGACACGAGCAGACCAAGGCCTTGCCATCAACTCCAGAAGGAGGCTGCCTCCGGAGCCGCTTCGGCTAGGGCTAGGGCAATTCCGAACTTCTCACGGGAGGAAGCAATGGGATGGTTCCAGTAGGGTGGGGGGTTTTTTTTCTCTTTTTTGCCTTTTTGCTCAACTAGGAAGACGACCTGGTCTCTCGAATGTAAGCACATGGTGCATTTTGGGTGTGGGCATGAATCTCAGTGGGTAGCAGCGTTAATGTTGGCTTAGGAATTTTTGGGTTTTTTGGAAAACTTTTTGAACTGTGGAGATCTCTCCAGTACCGTTGCAAAATCTATTGTAATCTGCTTTATATCAATACAAATATTCAAACTTTACCGATCAAAAAAAAAATAAAGGCCCACCCATTAAAATAAATCACCTTAGTACACTTTATTAAGCCTTTTAACTCTACAAAGTGATTTAGTTTACTTTTAAAACATTTCCGGCTTTTAAAGTCACTTCTAAGCATCCCATCATTTAAAACTTTCCATCCTATTTCCAACGAACTATAACACTTGGTGCGTGAAATATATTTAATTAAAATGACAACCTTAGTGAAATTAATTAAATATGGATCAATAATACACCCAATCAGCAACAATGGTCGAAATACATCAAAATTGAAATTTGACTACGTATGAGTGAACCCGATGATGAAAGATGATAAATGGACTTAATTGGGTGACTTAATAAAAATAGACGCTCCCTCAAGAATCGTGGAACCTGAACCGAAAGCCAAAAATAACATTTGAAAGTGTCATATGACTCCTCTAAACTCTCTAAGCTTGTTGGCAACATCAAATTACCCCTCTAAACAAGCTGACACAAACCCAGAAAGTCAATGACACTTGCACTGCTAGAGAACCTGGAAAATGGGGACATTACATTATGCAATGAAACTCCAACTTCTAAGGAGTTTGTCTTACTGTGATCAAGCCAATGCCTTTCCATTATATTGCTTAGACCAAACCACTAGCTGCTTGTTGATTGTAAGTTTGTCTTGCGTGCTCCAATGGCATTTATGTGAACTTAACTTCGATTATTGCTTGCACATTGATATGCATCGATGGATGATGTTAATGGAATGGTGGAAGTTTGAACATCTTACATTTGCCTTAGGAGATTGCACTAACTTGGTTGATGTCGGTGGCTAAACTAAGTCTAGTAGAGTCACAAAGACATCCATAATTTCTTGCATTTTAGGAGTAGATTAGCTTTCTAAACCCTTTCCTTTGCAGTTGTTTGGTTGGAAGTGATTGAAGAAGTTAAAGTCAAGTTGATATTCATTGAATGGGCAGTGTAAGTCCCTTTGTGATAACCAACATATCACATCATTAAAACTAAGTGAAAGTCCACAATAAGAAGGAACCTTGAGGTTGTCTCGTTTGATTGCACAATCCATATACAATGTTTAGCATATGAGCATCCTTATTCAAGAGAGAGTTGGAGATTTGGTGTTTCATCCTGGAATACTAAGTATTTGATTCTATATGTTGTAGTGGAACAAAACTCACATCAACAGAAATTGGCGCTAGGAGGGCCTGAACAAAGTTCATTCATGGAACTATCAACAAGAATGAGCTTTCAAGTTACATTTGAGATGAGAAGATCTCTTCAAAAGTGAAAAATCCAAAAAAAAAGGTTTCTCAATGGATGAAGACCAATACCACAATCAACAGGTTGATGTTCTTCCAATTTGGTTTGATTTGAACAAGCAATTACATCCACAAAGATTATCTCAACTTGCATCGTCAGGATAGTGTAGAATACATGGCACTAGCGAGCATGAGGAGATGCATTGTTTGGTATTTCTTTTAAGAGTGGAATTAGCATTGCAATGAAGAATTTCTTTTTCAGAAGTGCTGCATAAACTAGTGGTACTCATCAGATCAGAATCAGAGTTTCATGAGTTCAAAGAAAATATCAAGAGGAAACCAAGAAACATATATGAAGGAAATACTTGGCACCGTTGTTGGTTTAGTATACATGACCTATTACATTCAGAATCTACTTGCCCATCATGCCAAGATACCATCAACCTAGTAAAGTTTCAAATGGGGTGGTATGAAGAATCATCAAAGGAAACGAGGATGGCATTCAGCTACAGGTTGGACATCAAAAGAGGGGCACGTTGCATCACCATTCGAAGGAAACACTTGGCACCGTTATTGGTGTAGTATACACGACCTGTTACATTCAGAATCTACTTGTCCATCATGCCAAGATACCATCAACCTAGTCAAGTTTCAAATGGGGTGGTATGAAGAATCGTCAAAGGAAGGAAACGAGGATGGCATTCAACTTCCAAGTTGGACATCAAAAGAGGGGCATGTTGCATCATCATCCAAGGAGAACAAGTTACAACAAAGTAGCATGATTGAGCTTAATGACCGATACTATCAAGTGGAAGATGAACTTTTATGCATCACATTACAGGAAGTAGATGTTGAGAAGAAAATCAAGGAGGCAATTGGATTCATCAAAGAAAGAGAAAGGATAGGAAGCAAAGATAAGCATTTTGAAACTCTTAGGGGTGAAGAATCACAAAAAGATCGTTATAAATTTGAAGACAAAAAAAATCCTTTGTGAACTTTCATGCATAATATAGAAGAAAGTTCTTGAGAGTGAATTGCAAGAAAATTCAAACAGCCTTGGAGAAGAAGATAGTCAATTGGACAAGTTGAACAAGGAATCACAAGATATCATAGACAAGTCTAAATATGAAGAACTATTTGACAAGGCAATACAGGATGTCATTACCACCATATTCTTCGGGGGAATGCTTAATGATCCCAAGGAAGAAATACAAATGGAATCATTGCCAAAATCATCTCAGGACAGACTAGTTGATGCAAGTGGCATGATTCATCATCAACTTCGACCACCAGAGGCCTTGCCACTTGAAATGTCATTCGATGATCAACTTGTGAAGATGTTTGATGACCCTCCTATCAGTTTTGAAGACACCATGCTTGATGAGACCCCATATGAAGAAATGCAAGATGTTCCCAAAGAAAAATCAATTGGC
This sequence comes from Thuja plicata, assembly GCA_018584345.1. Classification (NCBI taxonomy): domain Eukaryota; kingdom Viridiplantae; phylum Streptophyta; class Pinopsida; order Cupressales; family Cupressaceae; genus Thuja; species Thuja plicata. The sequence continues at coordinate 1,562,829 of MU223866.1, read as the reverse complement.
AATTCCATGTTAGACAATGAAGCTTCAAATGTAGTTGGTGAGAATATGGAAGAGGTTTTGAGAGATGAACAAGTTGCTTCCATGGGAAATGAGAATGAAGAACAATTTGGGTCAGTGCTACAATTGGACTTTGCATTTGAAGAGAGACTTGAAGAAATGTTTGAGGAACCAATTTTTGATCATGTTTGGGCCTATGTAGTCCTCCATTTTTTACTGAGGATAACATCTATGATTTGGAGAGGCAGGCTATGGAAGAGGACAGGGGTGGACAATACCAAAATTTCCTGCATCTATCGGAAACAATGCACTTTTGCACAAAGTCGCTAATGCTTTATTTTGAATAATGCTTGCCAATTCACAATTGAGACAATAACAAGCTAAAATAATTCAGCATTGTTATCAGTGAGTGCTCAAGTTGACCAAAAATCTCGCACTATTTTATCCATCAACTGCTGCAACATGATGAAGAAGTTAGTGTTGTCAGGAAAAAAAAAGTTGTCATTCACTAATCATTTTATCCATCAATTGTTGCAAGATGAAGAAGAAATTAGTGTTGTCAGGAAAAAAAAATTAGTTGTCATGCACAATGGAACCACATAAGTTACGTTTGGTTTCTCTAAAGACCACAACTCTTCTAGGGATTAAAAATTCTGCCACTAGACGCAATATCTAAATTTTAGTCGTATTCAATCACAATCAAAAAATTATGCTGCATGAAAAGAAACTGAAGAAGAAAATTCACAAGGTACAAAAATTTTGGAAGAATATTCACATTTGTATGCATTGAACCACTCCCACCTGTGATTGACACGCTATACAATAATCCATATTCATTTTGAATTGCAATCAATTAGAAAAGCTCGCAGAATGTGCCTTAAGGGCTTTGTGAACAACTTAGGCGAATCATTTTGATAAGATAGAATAGCTAACCAAGGAACGTCATGGATTAGCCAAAACTGACGGAATAAGCTCATGGGCAAATATGGGTAGGAAAAGGGATAAACTACAGCATCCATACTCTGCTTTGTTGCGGCCTTCTCCTAACCAGCAAATATGGTTGAAAAGCCCAACACAATTTATCCAACACAATAAAATGAACAAAAACAGGAACTTAAGTGAGATAATAATTATCTACCTGGAGGAGGTTATTAGTTGTCTTTCCCATGGCCGATAAAACAATAACAGGTCTTTCATCGTCAAAACTGAGAATCAAATCAGCAACTTCTTTCATTCTGTCAGCTGATGCGACTGAAGAACCACCAAATTTCATGACGCAACTCAACTGTTGCTCCTCGCTCTTCTTTTTGCCACTATCTGTCTTCTCGACCACCGCTGTACTTCGGCTTTCGCACCTACTCACCACATTTTCCCTTCTCAAACGACATACATTGGAATCTCCCAAGACGCCGAATTCTTCAACTGACGGAAAGCTAACCTTAGGGCAAATGCCAGTCCGAAATGACACCCCCGTGACGTTAAACCCTACGCCACGCCGATTCAAATTCAAAGACGGCAACTGAGATGCCGCAACGGCGCCGGCCATCACGAAATATTCTGTAAAATTACAGCAAAAGACAAAATACTTCTTCAACTTAAAGCTGTGAAAATTCGAATCAAGATAGAAAAAAATATAGAAATGCGCCAACGTAGTTCAAAAACTCACAATACTAATTTATCAAACAATACAAGTATAAGTTCTGCAGCCGAATACATTTCGAGTGAAAAATGAACTCGGAGGAGCAAAATGAAGGAAATGCACCTAAATGGGTCAAAAACCCTACAAAAGTATTCTGACGAATGACATTCAAATGACCTCTTTCAGCTGAATCCTCTGCGACTCACGAAAAGAAAATGAAAATGCATCTACTGAGATTAAAAAACCCCGAGGAATCCTCACAACTACAACGAAAATAAAGATGGCTAAAATCTTGGGAAAAAAGATCACTTTCGCGTAAAAATGATACGTTGGACTAAAATAAGAAAACTTGGGATGTAAAACATTAAATTAGGTCAAAAACATCACAAATATTTACATAAACTTAAATACCTTGCAAAGAGAAGAAATTTCATTTCACCTGGATAAGATGCAACGCTTCCTTTTTTGGAGCACTTGGCGAGAGGATCTGTATCTAAATACCAAAATAATGAATGCGACTTCTAACTGCACATATTCTCAGCTTAAAATGAAAGAAAACATTTTCCAGCGATTGCAAAGAAAGCTGCATCCACAGTCCAAACTACGAAACTAAAAGAAAAAAGAAACGCCCGAATACACCAGTGATTAATAAAAGTTGCAGCAAACCTTGCTTGAATTGAGCTCAAAATCAGCAAAATCTTTGCTTAAATCCTCCTGCCGCCCCTGACAAAGCGTTCCGCCCACCAGATATTGAATACCGCACCATTCACAGACCTCGTTAACATTCATGCATCTCTAGAAATTATGAACGGCAAGCTTGACTAATATATTGTGAACCGCCATCTGGAACGTTAAGCTGTAAGCTTGACATTCCAATGTACAGCGGCGTGTTTTGCCCGAAATGCATCCAACGGAGTAGAATTTCTCCGGCGACCTGGGGACTTTTCTTGACCGTTGGATGCAAGTACGGCTATGAAGCGCGTAAACGTAATTACATTTCAGTTGTTTTTTCAGTCTTATTTTTTCTTTTGAAAGGCCAGCAAGCCAGAATTTGAAGCAAAGGCCAATTCGGAACTTACACGTGGCTGAAAAGAACAGCAAATGGATTTCCTCGCATATGCAGAATTGGAACATGTGAGTGATATGACAAAACCTTTTGGTAGAGTCCAAAACATTTGGTTCAGCTTTTCAACCCTAAAGACGGTGGAAATTATTTTTAGCTTCAAATTATGCAAGGCAATTAAGTTATGTGAATGAATGTTTGAAAGAAAATAGATTTTTAATGATGTTGTGGAGAATATTCATTCTATAATAGTCAAAATTCAGAATAATATAATGATTGTTAAAGAATTAATAGACTAATTTCAAAAGTAAATTTAGACTAATTACTAATTCTTGTTGTTGATCAAGTTTGGTCTTTGTAAATTTTGACTAGGCAATGTGTTGTCTTTACAAATCCTAATTTCAAAAGCAAATTTAGACTAATTACTAATTCTTGTTGTTGATCAAGTTTGGTCTTTGTAAATTTTGACTAGGCAATGTGTTGTCTTTACTATTCCTTTTTCTTCAACAAAGTATTTAGACACTTAACTTTTAAAATATCTATATGAATGGTGGAACTTTCCTTATCGATTATACTTTTTATTGTGAATGAAGGAAAGAAAATTGATTTTTATTATGAATAAAGGAAAGAAAATAGATTTTTAATGATGTTGACGAGAATAATCATTCTATAACAGTCAAAATTCAGAATAACATAAAGATTGTTAAAGAATTAATGGACTAATTTCAAAAGCAAACATAGACCAATTGTTAATTCTTGTTGATCAAGTTTGGTCTTTGTAAATTTTGACTAGGTAATGTGTTGTCTTTACAATTCCTTTCACTTCAACAAAGTATTTAGACACTTAACTTTTAAAATATCTATATGAATGATGGAACTTTCCTTATTGATCATGCTTTTTCTATTATGAATTCTAACTTAGTAATATGTTATCCTTGCAATTTGTTTCTCCTTGAATAAAATACTTAGAGACTCAACTTTTAGAATATCCATATGGATGAACAAATTTTAATGATATCCTCGAGATCAAGTGGTCTAAGAGATTAACCCCATGTCCCCATGCGGCTGCTTATTCAAATTTTTTGCTTAAATTTAAGCAACATAAGTGTTTCCATGTAAATTTTTGATGACGGGAAAAAGATAGAATGGAATTTTTTCTTATTTTAATGGAGCAGTCGCTGCTTAAAAATTAAAAATAAGCATTGAAAAAAGGGGGCTAGAAATAAGCAGCAACTGCTTATTGGAAAATGTCACATGTCTTCTTTGCCTAAAATTTTGCTTCCAACTTTTATTTGCATCAAATATTGTTAAATTTTTTTATTTAAAGTATGCTTAAAATAAGCAGAAATTTTGCTATCCATGGGGCTGCCAAAATGTTTAGCAATGGCTCTTAGCCAAAATAAACTTAGTAGCGGCATGGGGACCTGCCCTAAGAGTTCCAAAAATAAATAGTATTCCATATTCTCTACATGAGCTCTTTTGTTATGAATCTTCTATTAATCTCTAAGTTTTGTTGATTATTAGTGTCCTACACTTAATCATTTATGTAGGCAGGTTAGCTGGTCATCATTGCGGCCAAGCTATCCCGTATAGGTCGAGCTATCCGACATAGTCATTGCCAAGCAAATTTATGGTTGCCGAGTGTCTCAGAAATCAAGCAAAAGTTGATCATGTTCATGCCGAGTGCCAGAGACTTAAGTGCCGAGCAAGACAGTTTTGACATACATGTCAGAAATGACACAAACTTTAAGGTAAAATGTTTGGGCCGACTTGTGAGAGTTTTGGGCCGACATATGTGAGCATTTAATATTCTCTACGAAGTTAATTATGCATTTATTATTTTATCCTATGTGTGGCATGAAGCCAATCATAAAATTGGAATGCCTTGGAGGCATAAGTATTAGATATTGATCGTTTATCTAGATCTCGTTGCCAGATTTGTTAAGACATATAAGATTGCTTCTTACCCTAATTTTGTAAGTTGTGGAAGAAGTGTGTGCATTCATTAGAGATGTGCAGAGGGTTATTTTGTGATAGAAGCATACATCTAGCAGAGTGACAGAGCAGTGAACAGCAGAGTAGAGACATATGAGATTATAAGATCAGAAAAGGTATTGCAAAGAGGAGATCTATTATCAGCATCAGAGTGCACATCGAAGGATCATATATTGAGACATTCTAACAAGTGTATCAGGTGAAATCTCTTGACAGAGTGGTTCTAACAGACCTTTCTAAATCTCTTAGCCGAGTGCTTACTTTGTTGTAAGTTGAAATCCTTTCACAAGGTAGATTGTAATGATCTAAAGCTCTTAACCGGGCAGACCTTTAACCAGGTAGATTGCATATTGTAATCAAACTTTTGTAGCCCTAACAGGCACACTTTATTGTTGCAGTAGTGAAGAATTTGTGGGTGTCATCCCCACCCCAATTTTACCTATTTGGGTTTCTGGGTTACCAAATTTTGTGTCATGAGTTGTTTATTTCATGTTGTGGATGCTAATAGATGTTAGATTAATTTCATATATGAATGAATGTGGATCAGTTAGTATTAAGTGATTGAATTTGAAGATCTGATTCACCCCCCCCCCNGATTCCCCCCCCCCCCCCCCTCTCAATATATATTTCAAGATCTGATTCACACCCCCCCCCCTCTCAGTATATTGCTTTCCCAATATTGTATTTCCAACAATTGGTATCAGAGCTCAGCTCTCCTACAAAAAGTTTTAATCAGCTTGAGAGTACAAATCTAGAGATGGAGATTTACAAATTGGGTAAAGTCGTTGAGAATCAAAAGATGAAATTCAGCTAGCATTACATCAGCTTGAGATAGTTAGACAGGAATTGAGGAAGTCATTGACATCTAGGAAATATTTGGCCAAACAAATGAATGATACTCATTATCAGGAAGAAGACATTGCTAATCTATTTCAGAATGGAGATTCTACTAAGAGCGATGCAGTAATTGCAAATCTACTGGAAAGGAATAATGCACTGTGTGAAGAAGTCAGGAACCTAAAAAAAGAACAAGAAATGCAGACAGTAAGACTATGTGAAGTAGTGGAACAAAAGAAGAAAGTTGAAGATGACAAAGCTATGGCTGAAGAAGATAAAAGAATGATGACTGTCAGACTTGATGAAAGAACACATGATGTACAAATGATGAAAAATAATCAAGTTGACATGGTGAATCAACTGCTACTTGCAAATCAGGAGATCAGTAGGAAAGACATGGAAATAATGAATCTGAGATCTGAGAACAGTTACTTGAAGGATGAATTGAGATCTAAGAAAGAACTAAATGAAAGGTTGAATAAACCTAATGAAGCCTTGACTCATTTTGAGAATTTGATGGAAGCATCAAGGAGATCAAAAGATTCTTCTGGATTAGGCCACACTGAACAAAGGACATCTACTAAGAAAGGAGAATCATCTAAGACTGGTGAAAAGAGGAATGCAAAGACAAAGAACAACAAGCCTGTATGCCATCACTATGGAAAATCAGGACACACAACAAACATCTGCTGAAGCAAGAATGGTAAGACCAATCCTAAACTTAAGTTCAATGGTTATTGCTTTAACTGCAAGAAGTTTGGACATGAAGTACATGAATGTTGGGCTAAGGCAAATGATGCACCTCCCACACCGAGAATCAATGGATATTGTTACAACTGTCAAAAATTTGGACATAAGGCACAAGATTGCAGATCTAATGCTAAACAACAATGGACATCGAAGACACAAGCAAAAGCACCATGGAAAGGCCATACTTACAATTGGGATTATAACACAAGGAAATTTTGTCATTACTGTGAAGAGTATGGACATGCACCTAAAGACTGCATAAAGACACATTTCAGAGGAAGATCTAAGAGTTGGATGAATGGAGCCTAGTTTGCCTTAGTTGTTTGAAAATTGGTCATACTAAGAGAGAGTGCAAGACAAGAGTACCTACTCCTACTATTGAGGAAATTAGAGCACAGATGAACCATACATGGGTAAGGAAGACAAAATCGAGCAGCAGTGAAACTACTGAAGCTGAGGTCACCCAATCCAATAGATCAGGTGATCACACCATCTCAAACTAAGCAAAAGAGGTATGTAAGGAACTGCATTTAAATTTCATATCTTACATCAGTTCGTAACATATAAATGTATAAAAGTCCATATTTGCATATGATAAGATGCACCAGGACATATTTGAAGACGTGTACCGAGAAAAATTCCAAACTGCACTATAGGTGTCGAGCATCAGTGGTATGCACTAAGGCCAAGCTCTTTAGTGTGTGCCTAGCTGATATGGTTGGCCGAGTAAGTTTTATGATGGCCAAGTATGGTTAGCCGAGTGGTATGCAAGTTGTGTTAGTCGGTCGTGGACAATTGTTTGGCACTAACTCAATGGGAAGAACATTTAATGCTGACCTACTTCAACCTTTGGAGTCTATAAAAGGATAGATTCATTTATTCTTCATTCTTACCTTGCGATTTAGAATTTCACAGAGCGATTGAGGATTTGCGAACTTGATTTCTGCAAAGTTTTTCGAGGATCTTTTCAACGTATCATCAACAACCTTAAAGTGAACAGTGTGAAGTGTGACTTGCGAGGTACTTTGTTCATCATCTTCAAAACCCTAAGTTCTAAGATCATGGACATAAGTTCTTTTGCAATAGTTACAGATATGGAGAGTCAAGTTGAATTGGTGAGGAGTGATGCCTATGCACCTCCCAACTTTTGCGTCATTCCAGAAAATGCTATCCAGGGTGATTTGACAGGAGCCCTTTCGTTAATTCTACCCAAGGTAATGATGATACATGATGTAAGATCTTGTTATATGGTTAAAATCGGTGAAGTCAGAGATAGCGAATTGAGGGAATCCTACAACAATTGTGTGAAAATGAAATTCTGAAAGATGAATTCAAACATCTAGCTGACAAAGGGTTAACTCGTGCCCAAGACTTCCCGCAAGATTTTAAGATGGAATGGATTAAGATTGTCTTGAGCTGAGTATGTGACATGAATATTTGGCTGGACAATGGACCTGTTAAGATTACAAAAGACATTATTCATAGGGTAACCGGGTATCCAATTGTTAGTGGGCAAAGGACCATGAGGGATCAGAAGAAAGAAGATATAGCAGCTAATACTGGAGCAGTTTGGAACAATAGAGGCATGACTATTTCTATAATCAAGGATTTGGAGCTTGATTTTAGAGTAAGGGTAATTGCACATAAGTTCTATCAATCGAGATGACTGGACAGTGTTCCATGTACAACAGTCGATCAAGCTTGGAAGATAGTGAAAAAGAATCATACTTACGACCTTGCCGAGCTATAGTTGATGCAACTGGCAGAGAACCTTTCTTTAATCAGGAAAGCAAAGAACTCATCTTGTAAGTTCGGTTCTCTACTAGTTTGTATATTCTTCTATGTACAAAATTCATTTCCCACACTTGGAAATATTGTTTGGAAGAAGGACAGACCTATCACTCAGCAAATTAATGCATTTATTCAGCAATTAGGCAGTAACTTCAACAATATTATGGGAACATACTTTGTTTAATTCAAGAAGAGAATGAGGTTGAGAAGTAGAATTACCAGTTCATTAGTGGAGAAGCATTATGAGGAGATTTGTTTTCTAGTAGACACAGATTACACTTATGTGCAGGCAGTAGTGCCTAGGGTATCATGGCTGAGGCCATTGCCTTATGAAGTTAACATTGACGAGACATCTGGAACAATCACAACACTCCTAGCAGAGGAGATTAATAGCTCAGTTCAATGATTTGGAAACTATGAAGAAGTAAGGGCCAAAATATCTATGAATTTGAAGGCTGGAACTATGGAGCGGAAGAGGAAAAAGATTGTTAAGAATTTGAAGAAAATGGTTGGGTTACCGAGTGATGAGGAGGCAGAGGATGCACCTCTAGGCCTAACTATTGGACAGAGAGAAGAAATATCTACTGAAGAAGAAGTTAGTGAATCTGAGGAAGAGATTCTTGTAAAAGCAAAAGGAAAGCAACCAGTTGTTGCTAAGGTAACCAAGCCGAGCAAAGAAAAACCTAAGGTTACCCCTCTTGTTGTTAATCGTCCAAGGACAAGGGAATCAATTGTTTCTTCTCCTACAGTACAAACTAAGGTATATACAAAGAAGTATGCTGGAGAGAGTAGTTTTGGTAAAAGGAAACAAGTTACAACAAAGGCTATGCCGAGCCTACCTATGAAAAGACTGAGGAGAAAACTATACTTGGAATCTGAAGATGATGAGGAGACAGATACAGACGTACCTAGCAACATACCTACAACACCATTTAAATCAATGACAGATATTGATGAGGTATGTAAGAATCTAAGAAGTAATTCAAGTTTAGCAGGATTCAAATTTATAAAGTGTGAAAAACTAAGTGTAGTAAATAAGCACAAGATTCAAGAAGCTTTAATTGATATGATGGGCTCATTCAAAATGACACCTGTAGAGATAGGAGATAGTGTCCCTACAAAACTATATGATATTTTGTCTCAGAAATGGCAATATGCACTGATGACAAAAAGAAAAATAAGGGAAGGAACATTGGCTAAGATCATTCCTGATTTGACTAAGAAACAGATTGCTAAATTCATTGATGAATATAAAGGGAAGTTCATTCCTAAATAGAGAGCCTATGCTATTTTGAGGAATGATGTTGAAGGTGTTGTACAACATAGCAATAGAATATGGAAATAAATTTTTGGGTTAATCATTAAGAAGGTTGATGAGAAAGATGGAAACAACTCAGAATCAAAAGAAACTGCTTCAGATCAAGCAGAAATAGAGATTGAAACCCACAAGGAAATAGGTGATGAGCAAGTTACAGACTTGACAATGGATATTCCAATTGACACCACAATTGATGACACTAGAAATTTATATGCCGAGGTTCAGGATGAGCCAGAAGACACGAGTATCGAATCGCCTATCAAGGCTACTAAGGCCGATGAAGAGAAAAATGAAGAGAAAGAAGCTGAGAAAGAGAAGCCAGAAGAACAAGAGGTAAATACTAAAAATCCACCTATTTTAGAGGTTGTGTAAACTGTTTTAGATAGTGGAGAGGATATAAAGGATACTGAGCCTAAATAACAAGAGGTTGTACAAGTATTGGTTGCTCTACCACACTCTGCATCGTCTACTCCCACTGGTTCTAAAACCGGGGGTATGGCTGATCATCAGGAAATCTTGACTGAATTAAAAGATGTAATGGGAACTAACACTGTTAAAAGAAAAGGTGTTGATGAAACAGAGCTGAGAATTAGCTCACCGGAACTCAAGAGGAGGAAAATAATTAAGAATAAGTCTCCAAACCTAAATGTCACATTAGATGAAGTCATTGTGATTCCAAAATGGGATCCCAACGAGCTATCTTTTGAACAGATAAAGACTCTTCAAGACCTACTTAAGCGGAAGAAAAGGCAAGAAGAAATGAAAAGAGAGCAAAAACAAAAGCAAATTTTACATAACATCAAGGATATCTTTGTGAAAGCTTTTGACATGGAAGATAAAAATCCTCAAGCACCTATTCTGGAATAGTTAGTTCACATTGTGCAGAAGGTCAATGATGAAAACATTGAAGCTAATGAAAAGTTGTTGCAATGGTCCGAAAGAAAATTTGAGAACAAAGTCTTGGAGAAGATCTCAGCAGAGATTGCTACAAAACAGGTTGAACTTTCTTCTCTTGTAGAGACTCTTGAGGAAGTTGCAAATAATGTTTATTCTTTGTATAGAAAATTATGCGATGTAGAATTTTTCACAAAGGATAATCTACAACTTATTGAGGAGTTGCAATTAGATTTGAAGTCAACTGGTAGCTCATTAAGTATGGATGCTAGCACTAGCTCCATACACTTTAATAAGTTGACTCATACACAGAGAAGATTAGTCGAGCTTATGGCTGAAGATGGCAGAATTAGAGCAAAGTTAATAACTATTCAGACTGCCTTAATACCTCATATGGAGGTTATTAAAAAGGAACTTTCAGCTGTAAAAGACTTAGTCAAGAGAGGTTCTCATCTCTCTACTGCAGATAGTTTGGTGAGTCTAGCTGCCGAGCTAGAAATCAAGTTACAGGTTATGAAGTATGTAAAGGACAGTTGGGATACAACATTTGCTTTAACATTACAACTTCATAAACAATTTTTGGACAAGTATAACTTAACCCCACCAACTATCAGTGACAAAAACAAGGGGGAAACTAATAAGGGTTCAACACAAGAGGAACAAAACTAGGTATAAATCTTGTTGAAGGCATGTATACTATGTAAATTTATGTATGTAGTATGGAGTACATTCCTAGGGGAAGTACATTGTGTACTTAGGCAAATTTTGGATGGAAAGAAATGATAAGTGTGTTTTTGCCACTAATATCAAAGGGGGAGATTGTTAATCTCTAAGTTTTATTGATTATTAGTGTCCTACACTTAGTCATTTATGTAGGCAGGTTAGTTGGTCATCACTGCGGCCGAGCTATCCCATATAGGCCGAGCTATCCAACATAGTCATTGCTGAGCAAATTTATGGTTGCTGAGTGTCTTGGAAATCAAGAAAAAGTTGATCATGTTCATGCCAAGCGCTAGAGACTTAAGTGTCGAGCAAGATAGTTTTGACATACATGTCAGAAATGACACAAACTTTAAGGTAAAATGTTTTGGCCAACTTATGAGAGTTTTGGGCTGACATATGTGATCATTTAATATTCTCTACGGAGTTAATTATGCATTTAATTTTTTTATCCTATGCGTGGCATGAAGCTAATTAGAAAATTGGAATGCCTTAGAGGCATAAGTATTAGATATTGATCGTTGATCTAGATCTCGTTGCCAGATTCGTAAAGACATATAAGATTGCTTCTTACCCTAATTTTGTAAGTTGTGGAAGAAGTGTGTGCATTCATTAGAGATGTGCAGAGGGTTATTTTGTGATAGAAGCATAGATCTAGCAGAGTGACAGAGTAGTGAACAACATAGTAGAGACATATCAAATTATAAGATCAGAAAAGGTATTGCAAAGAGGAGATCTGCTATCAACATCAGAGTGCACATCAAAGGATTATATCTTGAGACATTCTAATAAGTGTACCAGGTGAAATCTCTTAATAGAGTGGTTCTAGCAGACCTTTCTAAATCTCTTAGCTGAGTGCTTACTTTATTGTAAGTTGAAATCCTTTCACAGGGTAGATTGTAATGATCTAAAGCTCTTAACCGGGCAGACCTTTAATCAGGTAGATTGCATATTGTAATCAAACTTTTGTAGCCCTAACAGGCACACTTTATTGTTGCAGTAGTGAATAATTTGCGGGTGTCATCCCCACCCCAATTTTACCTATTTGGGTTTCTGGGTTACCAAATTCTGTGTAATGAGTTATTTATTTCATCTTGTGGATGCTAATAGCTGTTAGATTAATTTTATATATGAATGAATGTGGATCAGTTAGTTTTAAGTGATTAAATTTCAAGATTTGATTCACCCCCCCCTCCTCTCAGTATCTTGCTTTCCCAATATCGTATTTCCAACATCTTCGTCAATAAATTCATAATTTTGTGATAATTTGATGATGAATATTGCATGGCTCAATTTTTATTTTTCTCCATTTTGTGATCTTTTTAAGTGAATATTTTTAATTAAATGATAAATGTATAAGTGGTGTACATTATGTTGGAAGTTGGTGTCTATTTTTTTATTAATACCGTGTCTAGTTGGTATATAATTTGAATTTTAGATAATTTTATTTATGTTTGTTTTTAAGGATTGGTCATAATTTTTATTTTATATATTTTTTATCAAAGGCTATATTTCAAATTTGTGCAAACAATTAAGGTTAGTTGTGTCTTTCACAAAAATGATGAAAAACTTTTCAATTTCAAATTCAAACATTATAATTGGTCTAACCTTTCCAACTAATATTTTTTGGTAAATATTATGTATCTCGTTAATAATTAAAGCAACAGATTTACATTTAGTTTTAGATTTAGTATAACATAATGATTGTTAAAGGAATAATGGACTAATTTCAAAAGCAAACTTAGACCAATTACTAATTCTTGTTGATCAAGTTTGGTCTTTGTAAATTTTGACTAGGGAATGTGTTGTCTTTACAATTCCTTTTTCTTCGACAAAGTATTTAGACACTTAACTTTTAAAATATCTATATGAATGATGGAACTTTTCTTATTGAAAATGTTTTTTTCTATTCTGAATTCTATCCTAGTAATATGTTATCCTTACAATTTGTTTCTCCTTGAACAATATATTTAGAGACTCGACTTTTAGAATATCCATATGGATGAACAAATTTTAATGATATCCTGGAGATCAAGCGGTCTAAGAGATTAACCCCATGTCCTCATGCGGCTGCTTATTCAAATTTTTTTCTTAAATTTACGCAACAGAAGTGTTTCCATGTAAAAAATTTATGAGGGGAAAATGATAGATTGGAATCTTTTCTTATTTTAATGGAGTAGTCGTTGCTTAAAAATTAAAAATAAGCATTGAAAAAAGGGCGGGGGGGAATAAGCAACAACTGCTTATTGGAAAATTGTCACATGTCTTCTTTGCCTAAAATTTTGCTTCCAATTTTTATTTGCATCAAATATTGTTAATTTTTATATTTAAAGTATGCTTTAAAATAAGCAGAAATTTTGCTATCCATGGGGCCACCAACTCCACAAATTGTTGCTACAAATGTTGAGCAGTGACTGCTAGCCAAAATAAACTTAGCAGTCACATGGGGACTTGCCCTAAGAGTTCCAAAAATAAACATTATTTCATACTTCTCTACGTGAGCTCTTTTTTTATGAATCTCATCAAGAAATTCATAATTTTGTGATAATTTGATGATGAATATTCCATGGTTCAATTTTTATTTATCTTCATTTTGTGTTCTTTTTAAATGAATATTTTTAATGAAATGATAAATGTATAAGTGGTGTACTTTATGTTGGAAGTTGGTGTCTAATTTTTTTATTAATGCTGTGTCTAGTTGGTATATAATTTGAATTTTAGATAATTTTATTTATGTTTGTTTTTAAGGATTGGTCATAACTTTCATTTTATACATTCTTTATCAAAGGCTATATTTCAACAGTTGTGTCTTTCACAAAAATGATGAAAAACTTTTCAATTTCCATTTCAAACATTATAATTGATCTAACCTTTCCAACTAATATTTTTTGGTAAATATTATGTATCTCATTAATAATTAAAGCAATAAATTTACAATGTAATTTTCCAATCCATGACATTTTCAAGCCCTCTACTAACCATAATTCCACCACAAGAAACGTTCGAGTAACAAATCTCTACCCAATCAAACAATCTACTACCACTTGAGGATAGAAAAACCAACAATACATGCAACTGTAACTTTATAAAATTGATATGGGCAATATAAACAAAAAAAATAGCCCAATCCAAAATAAGGACGCAAAAAACAAAACCTAAACCACATCGCAACTTGCACAATCATGTTGCCTAAGAAGGGGAACCAACTTCAAGCATCTTGATTTTGCCACTTCCCGAAGGACGACCCCGATGTCGCTTGGGATTCTCTAACATAAGGACCACCTCCCCTCTACGAGCTCTAATCTCCTCATGGGGGCTTCACCTAGCAGGGAATACATTATCATGTGCATTCATGTTGGGGGTTTAATATCCACAAAATTAGAAACAATATAGTGCACATATATTAAGGATGTGGGAGTTTTCTAAATTTAACATCACGATCTGAATATTATAAAGTATTTTTTATTTGACAAATGTCAAAAGTAGCAGCAAAAGTGGGGCAACAATAATTTGAGGTCATTCTGAAAGTCAAAAAAAATTTAAGCAAGAAGTGGATTCATATAATTCAAGCTATCACATGCATATACATTCCCTCTAGAAATAGTTCAAGTACTCAGAAGGCCATATCCAAAACCCTATCAGAACTACTCATCCTTGAGAGCCAAACACAAATTTCAATCACAGGTGCACGACATTATTTTTGTCCTTTTCTACTTCTAGTTTTTAGTTCCTGGATTGTTGTAATAGACATTTTTAGATTAATGATCAAAACCCCAACCCTTCGATCATTCAAGCTATCATGTATATGTAGCAGGTTCATTTTGATATGTAACTTGTTTCCTTATGCAATATATATATTATCTTCTATACATTTACCACTAAGTTTTGATTTCCCATTTGCAAAATCATTCTCCTCTTCCCAAACTGAAAATATTGTCCTCTTCAACTAATCTAATCTGATTTTGTTCTTGAACTACCTAATTTTCCCTATTTTTGCAAAATATATAATATTGTTGAACATCCAACAATATCAGAAGAAAATTTCATCCACTTGTCCATTCTATAGTTGCAATTGCAAAATATTTGTGCCTTCTCTCCTTTGAACTACACTTTGTAACAAAAAATATTCTCATTTTCAGATTTGTCTCTCTTTACCTTCTTTGTGTCCCAAGTTCTTATGAGCAAAATTCACTCTTCATCTAATGTCACGTGGGAATATAGAATACTAACATTTTTCTCATGAATTGTCATCCTACAAGACCTTAGTATTTTTATTTCTTCATTCAATTTTGTGAGGGGGCCATGGGATATGACTTTTCACTAGGACAATTTATCCCAGAATCTCGTACCCCGAATTCATCATTTTCCCTTACCTGCAAGGGACTACGAGGTAACACTATCTCCTATCGTCTTAACACCCCGCAACCACTTGGTTGAAATCACCAACTGACCCGAGGAAATGTGGGATATCTCCTCTTCATAGCATCTCACATCCCATAATCTCTTGACACTCTTCATATTTTTTCTTGACATCACGAGGGAATGTGGGAGAAATTTCACAGTTCACGAAAAACATAATGAAATGCATAGAGACACCAAGGGGAAACCTACACTTGGAAAATTTTCAACATCTAAACATAATTCAATCTCAAAACACTAGGGTCTTGCAGAATTTCAAACAAGTTCCTTAAGCACAAAATGTATCCAAGACTACTCTCTCATTGCCTGATATGTGACCAAGAGCTATTTAAGATCAGTTACAGTTTATACTATTGAACAATGTCAATAGAAAAAATACCCATGAGAGGGTTTCACTTTTCCTTTGTGGGATCATCCATTCTTGCTATCTTAGAAAGTTTGAATGTGGTTCTTCAAATAAATATGACTATTAAAAGAGATCATGGACTGTTTTTATTATTTTCAATGCTTTCAAAGGAGTTTTAGAAGGAATATTTTCCACTGTTAATGAGCATTTGGGTAATTTTTTTAATAGATAATTAACTACCAAAGGAGGTAGCTCCATTACAATCCAATTATCTAGTACATCCATTTGTCTATGATATGGTAACCATTTGCCAATATGTTGATCCTTTCAAGCTAGGAGATAGAGAAAATATCACCATTGTTTGCCACAAAGTTGGAAAATGAAGTAATGTCCAAATCGACCATTCCTTCACAAAACAAAGTCTGAGCTTGAGCAACTTTATTCTTCTTGTCCACAACTTCAGCAATAAGCCCTTTTTCATGATTTATATTCATTTGCATCACAGTCATTGAAACAACATGTTTATATTCATCTTACAACAATGTATCCACCATCCTTGAAGCCTTGTATACTGCTACAAAGGCTTCAACCACCATACTAAAGAATTTTTACGATAAGACTCCAATGTGGAAATGACTGGATGAAATTAGATCGATGACTTGCTTGATCGTATGCAACAATGATTCATCTTGCATATTGAACATAATTCTTAGTTGATTATCAATGTTGTTCTCCCCACAACTGTAAAATATACTGAAGTGAATGCTTCTTTTCATACTTCTCCTTTGATAAATGGTTGCTATACGATATAAAACTTTGCATTCCCCCACTCTTTTTACAGGCAAAAACCCTCTCTTATCTCCTCTGAAATTTGAATCTCCTCCTTCCTAAAGAAACAAGTAACAAATATTAGCATAATTTGTTTATCATCCGCTCCTACCAAGGATACACACACACACACACACACACACATTGGATCTTAGGCCACGACCAAATTAGAATCTGTCTAAATCGGATAACTATGCTCTACATTTCCATAGCATGGTCTAGTTATGTAGAGGGGAAGCCACTATAGCATATGGGAGTTTTCCTACTTTTTCAAAGAATAGCACATTTTCCCTTCCCCAAATAGTCATCTTCCTATCTTTCTTTAACCAATGGCCACATGTTATCTTTATGGGAGTACTTCTCTATATTCCTCAATTACCTTCACCAATTCAAGCCACACTTTAGGATTA
Organism: Thuja plicata; assembly: GCA_018584345.1. Lineage (NCBI taxonomy): Eukaryota > Viridiplantae > Streptophyta > Pinopsida > Cupressales > Cupressaceae > Thuja > Thuja plicata. The sequence goes on along the minus strand of MU223866.1, from coordinate 1,545,822 downwards.
TCACTAACCACTCCTTTGTCAGTTTTATCTATTCCCAAGTTGGATATGACCTGCATGTATAAATTTGACTTGCTTTCTTTTTTCATTTACTTATGGATGCACCAATATTAACATACACATCATTTTATAGCAATGTTATAACCAAACTTTTGATTTTTTTTATTATAATTTTATCCATTACTTAACCAACTGAAAGGTAAATGTGGATTGAGATGCAAATGGATCCAATGGTGGATATGAAACTTGTAATTGTTACCAATGAAGAAAATTTCATTGTTGGCACAGTCATTTGTCAAAAAGGTTGTACACTAGATGACATCCATCATGAAATTATGGATGATAAACTTGTTGAATATCCTTTCAATTTTATTAGTGGGCATGGGCATCCTATAAATACAAAGCAAGTACAAAAAAGGAAAGCTACAACAATACTTATAGGCATTAAGAGGAAACATGATTGTGGATGTTGAAACGTTGAAGTTAAATATAGTGGAAAGTACACCAAACCCTCCAAACAATAGAGAGAGTGTGGAGAAAGTTATGCATGAACAACCAAGAGTTAGAGATGGGTTTGAGTCAGTGGAACAAAACATAGTTGTTGATCCTAATGTATCAGCATCTTGTAATTGGAAAGTGAATAGTTTAATGGAAGAATTTATCAAAGAGAAACTTACTCTCAAAGTATATTCAAGGGAGAACCTAAAATAAAGGTCCATTGTGAAAGTCGTGGCATTACTTATGGAACAAGGGAAGTATACACGACATCACAAACAATTCATGACTATAGAAATAGTCATATGAAAATAATACATTGATCCTAATGTATTGAGTTTGAGTTAGTGTAATAAAGCATAGTTTTATCCTAATGTATTGCAGGCATCTTAGGATAAAAAAGTGAATAGTTTAATGGAAGAATTTATTAAAGAGAAACTTACTCTCAAAGTATATTCAGGGAAGAACCTAAAATAAAGATCCATTGTGAAAGTTGTGACATTCATTATGGAACAAAGTATCCAGGGCAGGATGAACTTTTCATAACTTCAGAAACAATCATATGAAAAGAATATCCCATCAGCATAACATTTTAATGGAGGGAAATGATGAAAATCATTCAAGTGACATAGTAAAGCAGACAATAGTTGTTAGATATCAATTTGATATTGATCAGGCAATTAAACTTCTAGATGATATCAAAAGACATAAGAGCCTAATTTGTTCAAGGTGGATGAAGCAACACTTGCAAGTTGTGAGGATAAGAAAAAAGTAAGAATGGAAAGTACATGATGCGATAAGTGGTTTTTTTGTGTTAGTAAGTGGTAACATTGTCAGTTCTCTATATGAACACATAAAATCAAAGAAGCATGCCACTACTACAGATGGGGCTTCACATGATACAATTGTTTTAAGGAGTGGAAGTTGGGAGACCCAAGAAGTCTACCAATGATAATTCTCAATAAAGTCTGACTAGGTTCTTGGTCCCATCATCGCCACCTGTAATGCATAGGGGTTCTACAAATGGAGATCCTTCTACTTCAAGTATGTTAAGTAGACAAGTCTAAATTTATTTTGAATATGATATGTTGGAATTTGTATATCATTTGTGTTATCATCTTATTAAAGTTCATTCATCACCATTGATGTTGCGTTGTTGGGGGTATTGGTATTCCCATATTATTCAAAATGGAGAGATTAGACACAAAGGTCCTAATCGATGATCAAAACGGTGGAAAATTATAGGCCATAGAGAAGCATACAAAGATGATGTCATGACCTGAGGGTACATATTGGAATATTCATTTCAAAAGAGCTTCTCAAACAAGGATCCCATTTCAATCATTGCAATGCAACTTTTGTAACATGATTCTAAAATGTGATGAATATAAAATGAATTTATATTGTGCATCAAGGTTTTCCAGTAAAAGGCATGGGATGGATACAAGGAAAGGGAGAAGATTAGACTATTTGACTCAAAATAAAGGATAGTTACTAGGGTTTGAAATGCTAACCAATGATAAACAATGTGGGAGCTATTTGGTGGGAAAAGACAAAGGTTGGTATACTCTATATTATAATAAGATCCCCAAAGGTGAAGTTGTTTGAATTGATAGAAAGGGAGGATTTCTTTAGGCTATAGAATGACGTGCGTGAGGCACATAAATAAGGAAAATTACAAGGTAAAGATGTAGTTTGGGATTTTGTCAAATATATATCTTGTAACTTGATGCATCCAAATGCATGGAGAAGGTACATTACATCCACTAAATCCCTTTCTGAGATGATCAAGTGATGGGGAGGTCTTAGATTACATAGCTTTATTGGCCTAAATTTGGATGGTACTTCAATTTATACAACTTTGAGGTAAGTTACATAGTCATTGGCATGCATCCTGTGGGAGCACGACTACATTTTTTAGGTAGTAGCAAAAGTGTACACTTCTTATAAAATCAAACATGGTATAGATGGCCCAATTCCTATTTACCTTGATGAAGATGAAATTTTTGTGAAAAAATTTGTTAGGTGGGTAGCAAAAGGTGATACACTGGTGGGTTTTTGTTGTAATAAAAAAGAACATCAATGTCAATCGCATTTCTAAGTGATAATTGGTGAGGGAGTTGCACACTATGGTATCACAATAGATTCTTTCAAGACCAATGTTATTGGATGATACGATATGTACATGTTATTATTACAAACACTTTACATGAAAAGCTTCCTTTTTTGGTTGTGATTGCTCATCCAACAAACAATAGGTTCAATGCAATTTTTGTTCGTCGACAATGGGAAAAATAGAATTTTTGTAAAAGAGACACGTGGAAAATAATTTTGGACCTATCATTCGATATCAAATTCCTTGGGAAGATTAGATACTAAGTGGGTTGTACAATGGTTGTCATGTAATAGGATTACATGAATAGGACTACATCCACGACAACAAAAAGCTAGTGAATCCTTTATTTAGTGGTCAATGAGATTTGATTTTAGGAGATGAGATAATAATTTTTAATAATGTTAGGATGGTTTATAAAATTTTTAAAGTAGATTATCAAGCTTAAACGTGAAGATATAGAGAGGACAGATAGACATAATTAGGGTTCGACATAGCACATTTCTACAAGGCATGTTTAGAGGTGTTTGAAAGAGATGATAAGTACATCCAATGGAAGGGTAGAGAGGACAATAGGAACAAGGACATGTCTAATGTTTTTTTTATATTAAGTTTATTTAAGACCCCATTTCGGGAATTGAACATAGGATCATACTATTACAAAGAGAAGCAGCAACCGCTGCACTGCAGGTCAATGCCTTTGTTTAATGATTTTTGCTAACTACATTGACATTTTTTTATGTCTCAGAGTTTGACTCTTTAGGAAAGAGTGTGAAATGATTCACGAGTTAATCATTTATTCATGTTATAATTATGTTGGCTATGAAAAGAATCTAATAATAACAACAACATAAATTTCATTGGTAGACATGCATATCAAGATCTGAAAATTTCTTTTCACTTTTTAGTTTTGTTTCTAAGATTATTTTGAGATCAATACTCTCACTTTCTGTGTGTTTTGAACCTTACTAGGTCAAACACATGTGATAACTTCTTTAGCAAAGTTGATGGGATGTTTAGAGTAAAAAGGGAATATGATTTCACTGACTTGATTCATGCCATTAGAGCCCTATAAAGAGTTGTACAAGAAGAATCAATCCCCAAGGGATTCATTTTAATAAATATCATAAGAAGAAAGAAAGTATCTTGAATAGATTGCACTAAGAAAGGATATAAAATGTTAACATATTATCATATTAATATGATTCAATATCTACATATGATAAAAATATAGGAGCCCTCAAGATAGGATTAAAGGATGCACAAGACATTCTATCAACTCTTGGAATGCGACCATATAATCCCACACAATCTGCTTGGTGGGTTAAACCATGGACAAAGAACTAAACTTATCTAAAATTACAAGTCGTGGATGAAGTATGTGATGACTCTCCACCAACTCATTCCAACTCTATATTCCAATCCATGTCTCTAGTGGCATATAATCATGGTGAATTTCAATAATGGAAAGTGAGTGGAGGCATGGGTTGGATAAAAATTTAGATTCCATTAATGAAAATGTAAATAAAATTGTAAAACTAGTAGTAGAGCTCAATGTTAAGGATATGCTCAAATCTTGTTTGGTTGGTCAATTGAATGGAAATCTGATGTTATCCAAAGACATGTTGACTAAAGTGAGGAATGGGGTCTACTTTAGGCAAGATGAGAGGGCCCTTCAAAATGGTGTTTCAATTAGCTTTGGAATTGGATTAGATTGTGAGGTGTTTTTTGAGAGCAATTCAATACCTCCCACTAAATGTACTACAGGAAAAGGTGTTTCTCAAAGTACGAGATACGATGTTTCTTGTGGAACCTAGTACATTACAAGGGTTAAAATAATATAGAGTAAGGATTGTAATGGAGTGTTCGATTACCATAATGAAAATGACCTTTTGGATAGGCCAGAAGACATCGAACTTCAATTATGTTGGTATAATAGAATAAAGGGGCAACACATGTACAAGTATGATTTGACAAATCATGCTTTTGTAGAACTTGATTTTTTCATAGCACTAGCCAACTTATCTTACAATGCTAGGAATGACACATATAAATTAGAATAAAGTGATCATAATTTTTTTCCAATTTTTTGTTAAAATTTTGAAGAAGGTGTATTTTGAAAATATTCCACTTTCATCTTCCTTGTGTATTCCCATATGTTAGATTGTATAAAATACTTTTTGTATCAAATCTAATATTGGTTTTTATAATTTTTGGCTCAAGGTGTGATGAATTGTTTGGATGGTGAATGTTTGGGATAACTCAACCAATTTGGTCTTACCTACTTCTTGGTGTAAGTTCCTTTCATCAACCATTCATATTTAGTAGTGAAATGAAAGTGGAGAAAATATCAAATGTGTTATAGATTAAATTTCAATAAAAATTTGGGCCTCACATGGTGATCCAAATGTGTAGGTATGTGGGTTGGCAAAAAGTTGTGTGACATTAATGATGTTAATGGGGTTTTCAAATCAAATCCAAAGGAGTTGGAAAGTCATCAATCAAACAACTTGGCACTGTGGAAGATGGAGAGATTTTCCAAAACTTGCCTTTCTCGATACTATTGATGATGTTGCACTAATGTCAATGGTGCATACTCTATAGCCTTTATATTTTCTATTTTTGCATGTATCTAGAATCAGAGAAATTCCCTCTACGAACTTGAATGAGAATAATTAAGTTGTCCCATTACAAGTTGAATTTTGGTGTTAATTGTTTAAGGTAGATGTGAGTTTTTCTAGCCCTACATTGTATAATTAATTTGTATCATATTTCAACTTTTCATAAAAAAATATACAACTTGATAAATTACAAAATCTTCCTTATGGATATGTTGTCTTTACTTTTTTCTCTTATCTAAAGGATATAGAATCGTAAACTAATTCACTTTCAATTGTCAAAGTAGATCAACTGGTAAACTAATTCACTTTTAGTTGTAAAAGTTGATAAAGTAGAACTACAATTCCTTAATGCCTTGCACTAACACTTAACAAGTATTTTCATTAAATTCTGCTTACCTATCCAACTTGAATTCTCGCATTTGGGTTTTGGATATGAGAAACCATAAACATAAGTTCCACATGCATTTTTCTAAGGGTGTGCATCCATACCTAACACTTGGAATTCACCATAATAGTTCCATACAAAATACCTTTGAAAATAAAGAAACTCAAAAGGTTCCTATTGAGACAATGTTAGTTACTCCAAGTGGAGGGGCTAACAAAAAATTGCTTTCAAAGCCTTCTCCTCTTTAAGTTATGCCAAGAGAAGGTGGGTATACCTATAGATGTCTTAAATTTTTAATACTTCTTCAAACATTCATTTGATAATAAGGTAGATTTCCCCAATAAAATACACCAAGGCTAACACATAAAGATTTCCATTTTGTTACATTCTTGTGATTCATCTTCAATTCATTGAGTAGGGGCAAAATATAAACAAAACATAAAATGAAAATGTCTATGCTGGAAACCTACCTGTTGGGAGCACACTCAGACATGCAAACGTTAGAGATATAAATCATTTAATCTACATTAACATGTCTAAAATCATACTTTAAACAACAATGGCTTCCACCATAACCTCCAATGAGCTGAACAAGGGCACCCAAGCCTTGTTGATTTGCTCTTAGAGAGGTTTGTGGGTGTGCTCTCCCAACACAATATATGTAAATCCCACTATTTGATTAAAGATGCAAACTAATTGATTGAGATGAATGAAGAGCTCAAAGAACAAGTATTGAAAACTTGTCTCAAGCCTTCATCATGAATGCAAATGCAAGATTAATGCTAAGATGATATGCAAGATTTAATGATATAAACTAAGTTCATTCCATTAATCCTAACATGTAATATCTAGATTCAAAATGCAACAAACATGAACTAAGAATTAGTATTGCTTATGAAAATGCTAAATTACTCTAGAACCAAACTAGCTTGATAACAATGCATAAAATGAGAGATGGTTTGCTCTTGAGAAAAGCCTCTATTTATAGAGTTTTGGAGGGAAGGGAAGGATTTGGATGAGGTGGATCATATGTGGCATCCACATAGATGCCACATAGAGGACACAAGGGAAAGAGGACAAGCCATGCAAAAGTCAACTCAAGCCTTTAAGGTTTGAGTGGCTCAAGGTTTTCTCACACATGTGTGAGAAACACTTGGGGAATTGAGTGGGGGACAAAAGAGTGGCTACATTAAGGGCCCATTTGGACCACGATATATCGGCCGATATTCTTGCATTCCGTATTCAGAAGATAGTATCCACTGTTTGTGGTCGACTGTGAAAGATGGAATTGGAATTTCGATATTCCAATTTGGCCAAAAAAACGGGCATACCATCTTCCACTTGAAAAGGTGGAATTGGAATACCATCTTCGCATGCCC
>MU223866.1:1517203-1538732 GCA_018584345.1 Thuja plicata | reverse complement strand
CTTAGGAGAATGAATCATATTTAATTAAATAGATAGAAGAATATAACAAATATAATTAATTAAAATTAATTATAATGTTATGGGAATATTAATTAAATTAATATAAGGATGATTTTGGACGTCTACAGAAAATAATTTTGGTGTTTAAATTTGCTTTGAAAATATAATGGGTAACCTAAAGGTGAATGCCTATTCCATTGGGCATAAAATAGAAAGAAAGACTTTAATCCTTAAACAAATCCCCATTTTGCATTTAAACCCATTATCAAAGATTTGAAATCCTTTCATTGAAACAAAATAACAAACCATTAACACATATTTAGACCATCCAAAAAGAGGAACACAAACATTCTGAATGCTTGTATTGCATATAGATTCAAGTACAATCATTAGGATATAATATCATAGTACTACATACTTCCAATGTTTTCATTGATTGCATATGCATGAAAGAAAAATTACCTCTTATGACTTTGTGCTATAGACTATGATATCTACCCTCCTAATTGCATCAAAATATTTTCAAAGAAGATCTAAATAATCCTAGTATCCTCTTTATAAGATAGAGGATGCAAAACAAGCTTTAGACCAACTTACAAGACAAAATCATATTTCATTCCAAGAGATTCCTTATTCTAAATTTATTTGCTCCAGCAAGGCATGAAAAATTGTGAACCGCTAGGAGAAAACTACATACTAGAGAAGAAAATTGAATATGGTATTTGCATGCAAGGAGAATTTATATGGGTTGATGATGTGTTACTCAATAACTGCGTAGAAGAACCAAACTGAAAAATAAGAGAGAAACAATTAGGAGATTAGACCAAGGCACTATTCCTACCCTCGCATCTTCAAATGTGCATGTAGTTTTATTTGAGGCTTCATAGAGCACTTTCAGATTTACACAATCTGGCAAGGTGTCTATCAAAAGATAATTGCATAACAAAATGAATTATTATTATGGTCTTATCATCAATAACACGTCCAACTAACATAATTCAAATATTCTAAATTTGTTCTCCCACTAAAACTCAAATGGTACTAATCCTTCTCACTGCAATACATATTTACCCATTCTTAAATTTGGTGATTTTAAGGCTATTAAAAACCTTATAATTATTTCATATAAGATGGAGTATCCTCACATTTAATATCCAAAGTGCTCTTGGCATCATTGATGAACTTATTGTACCCTACATCAATAGCGTATATTTTTTTCTAAAACACTATAATGAATATGCATCTGTAAATGTTGTAAATTATCCATGTTCTATAGTATCACATCTATCTTCCCATTAAACTCCTCCTTTAGAACCTCCAATTATTTTATTTTCCCATGTTCATCCAAAACTCTAAGAATGTACTAGTGGTAAAAAATGTGAAAAAACTCAACCTCCCCCTTATTCTTTGTTCCTTCCCTTCAATAAAGGGGACCTCATCAACAATTAATTGTATCATTATGTTTGTTAATTTTATTTGTGGTGGAGGGTCATAAATAACTTGAGTTACTAATACCAAATTTCGTAAAGAACTAACCCTAGTCTGCCAAATATCATACAAAGGTCTTAGGATAGGAAAAACCTCTTGACATAGTTTTATAGCTTGGATCATGGATTGGTAGTTGTTGTAAAACTCCTCCATCTTAATCATGAACTTATTTATCATATACCTTAGAGTGTTATTAATAACTTCAACAACTTTCCCCTTTCCCATCTCTTTGACCTTGTTGAGTGCATATTTATATTCATCTATCATAGCCTTCAATTTTGTCACCTCATCTAATGAATAAGTTTCCCTAGAAGTCGCTAAGGCCTGTGAAGAAGTAGGTGGTGGATTCTTGACACCAAAATAAAACTTTGACCTTTCACACTCTATATACGTCTAATTGTAACTTTCTATAAAATTCATTGAATCTGCAATAACTTTTCCATATTTCTTTTGTACGACCTATATGGTAGCATAAGTAAACATAATAGAATTCAAATTAACCTTGGAAGCTTCTATAAAAGTAGTATCTTTAAATGTCCTTATCAAAACACTTCCCTAATTTTCTTCAACTCCCTACAATAGTTTTACTAGCTCTCGGGGTAATTTTCCATTGTACTAATGTCTTCAATCTTTGGATGATATCATGTTCCTCTGACTCCCAAATCATTGTCAAACTCTGAGACCAATTGAGGATCATCCTATTTTCTAATTGAATCCAATAAAAATATGTCCTCAATGTCCCCACTTGGCACCAACAAAATATCCCTTTCTAGTACCATTCTTCTTGCTTCATCAAGGGCAATATCAATATTTTCAAAGTCTATATAATGTAAAGGTACATTGTCTCTAGTTGTTTCCATTGTTTTCCTCTTTAGCCTAAATAGTTTAAATTATTAGGATTTGATGATCTTATCATCTACAAGAAATTTCTTCTTTTTAATTACCCTCTCATCATCAACAATTATAAATTGCTTAGGTACACCAAACTCCTATCTTTCCTTTGGCATTCCTCTGCAAGATATGTTCTAGAGGAAATGGGAGTGGTTGATCCACTTATTCTTGATACCCAAGATTAAGGTGACATCAATGGCCTCTTTAGTGTATATTAGTTGGTCAATTTCCTCGTAACCAATCAAAGGAGTTGGTTTAGAAATATTTTGCCTTTTGAGTTGGGGTTCTTTAGGTGGGCTTGAAGGAACTATCTCAGATGTCTGGTCACCTAGCTCTTGTATTCTTACATGCATCTTCTCCTTTTTATCTTCTACTCTCAGGGGTACATACTCCATGGTTTTTTCTATAACTAAGGCTTGTCCATATAACTTCTCAAAGTTCTCTATCATCATTTCCATTATTTAGACCTCATTATATATGTTTGGAAAGAAACCACAAAAACTAGGATTTGCATTCTTCTTTTCTCTCTGAATCCTTTCCAATAAAACTCACTTTTTCCTTCTTTGAATAATCTCAAAATTCTCAAGATAATTTCTCATCACATCCTCTTCATGGTACATTTCATGGAAATAAAGACCCAATTTTAGCCTTTCATGCTTAATCTGATCCATATATCCTTAAGGGTCAAAATGTCTATATTTGGAAAATTACAAGTGATAGAATTCTTTTAAATGTCCCTATACCTTTAGAAAGGTATCCCTTCCAATGGTAAAATCCTCAAAAAATATATCTTGTGGATAATGAGTTCCCTTTCTGGTACCAACCATGTGTTCCTTTTCCATCCACAATATTTACCACATAAACTCTAAAAATGCAAGCCTTGAAGTAACAATGAAAGACAAGTAGTGAGGTGCCACAGAGTATCCATATACTCTAATAATAGTATAATTTTGAAAGAAAAACCAATCAATAAAAATATTCTCGATGTCATCGTCAAGCTTGATATTGTTAGGCCTCAACAAGTATACAATGGAAGGGGTCAATCTAGTAAAAACCACACCAACCAAGGCATAAATCTAGTAGCAAAGTGTTGATGAAAAACAACACAATATGTGTTCCTACATTTCTTGTCCCAAACATAACACTAAAGTTGAACTGGTAACTTGTTATTTTGTTTGTCAACTTTTTCCAATCTTAGATTGTCATTGCAAACATGTTCATTTTTGTAAGAAGGTAAAAATGTAATATATATATGTGTGTTGTGTATAATGTGTATGTGTATTGATTAATTATATTTATATTTGAAAGGTTTTGGGGAAGATAAGATTCTCCTCCTAGCCCCAAATTTCACAAAGGAAAGATCCACTTTGATCAACCATAAGAAAATGGTCAATGCAAAAATCGATCAGAAATAAGAAGAAAGAAGAAAAACCTTACATTCCCAGTTTATGGGGAAAGAGGGTGTATAATAGATCTAAAATGATAAAAACCTTAATTGAAATGAATTAAAGACAAATACTAACCTCAAAGTATAGCAGATCTGGAAATTGTTGTTTTCTGGTGTCTGTATCAGGAAATTCTACAACCGAATCTATAATAGAAAAAAAAGATGGAGAAAACCCAAAAATATTTTTCCTTTCTGTGCCAGGTCAACCTTGACCCAGATGTAGGTCGACCTTGACCTGCGTTGCTCCGACGGAAATTTTGTTCACGGATCTTGAAAGTTGGCCGAAAAGGGTATCCAAATTTTCTCTATAATTTGATGTCCTATACCTGTACTTGCAATAAAAATGGTTTTGTTTGTTGGGGTGAGGGGTTTGCATTGGTCAAACCCCAGTTTTGGAATTAACCTTATAATAGAATTGAATTTTAGAGATAAACAAAGTAAATGAAAAAATTCACCTTGCTTGTATAGAAACCCTTGTGGAGGATTCAAATCCTTGGATCCATAAGTATGGATGCGCCAAATGGATGTAGAATGTAGAATGTAGGATGTAGGATGTCTCAAATCAATTGTCTTTAGATCTTCAACACCAATCTTGAATGGATCTTGGAATAGGAAGAAGCTAGATGGATGTGGATGGAGAAATCTTCAACAAGAGGGCTCCATAGAGCTTGAATCCTTTAATGACTACCAATGGATCTCCTTGATGAATTGAATGATTGAATTATTTTTATCATGCATAGATCATCCTTCAATTGATTTATTTTATCTTCTTGTGTCTTTTCAAGTCTTAGCTTAGCTTGTCTTCTTGTCTTAGAGAAAATGAGAGGAGAAAGGCTTCCTTATATACAAATCTAGGGCACAAACTTCTAGAGAGGCAAACATAGGAGAATTAAATTCCAATTAGGCCTATACCCCTATAAGTGGACCTATATTAAATATATTTTTAAGATTTGTTACTTCGGAGTCTGAAACAGCTGACCCGAAAGCGGGAAATAAATCTTTCCAAACCTCGACATATGGAAATCATAGAAAATTGAAATTTGGACCTTGGATCAGGGTCAAGGTCAACCTTGACCTAGGTCAGGTTTGAGGTCAACCTTGTACTAGAAGGTTGACCTTGACTCTAAGGTCAAGAACTCCAAATTCTCAGTGCAGGATATTAGAAATAGGTAGGAGAGAAGTGGAAAATAGGGCAGAACAAGGGGAAAAGACAAATCCAATTCAAAGAACCATTCAAGGCATTTGACATGACCCCAGACCACTTACTTTGAGGTCTAAACTAGTCCTAAATGGAAGTGCTTCCATTTTATTACGATACGTTTAGCCCCCACTTTAGCAAGGGTATGGACTCGATGCAAACTCTTGGTAAAGGAGATCACAAAGAAAAGATGATCTTATTAAAATCAAAGAGACAAAGAAATCCTCAAGCCCCCAGGTACTTCAGTCTTTGTCAACCCCAAGATTACAATAAGAGAGATGTCACTTGTCAAAGAGAAAGAGTGAGAGGGTGTGATTACCTCGCCCAATGAGAACCTATGTCCCATTGTGAATCACACAAGGAAAATAGTGCAACTGGAAAGATGGAGCTGAACCGCCCAGTGAATGTGGCTACTCACTAGTCAACCCATCAAGGATTCACTCTTAGGAATATTCTATTCCAAACGAGAAAATTCAAAACTAGAGAGAGATCCAGTCTTAAGGACACCTTCCGACCTTAAGGGATCAAAACTTTGTAAGTTGAAACTGGAGGGATCAAGAGATCCTATAAGGTAAAAAACCATGCTTTAAGGATTAGTCTCTAATCCATAAAGGGAGAAAAAGGTTGTAAGTTTGAAAATAATTTTAAAGTGTGTGTGTGCAAAAAGTGAGCAAAGTGTATGCCCCCACATTAAAGTCATTGCTAACACTTTAACAGGAGAAATGGATTTAACAAAAACATAAACAACTCCACTGATTACGTTTCCACTATGAGATGTCCCCAGGCACAGACAAATCAAGGGAAATACCACATAAACATACAAAGAACACATACGGGATCTACCTATTGTGGGGTTTAGTATATATATATATGCAAATGAATTGACATCATTCCCCAAAGAAAGTATAACTACAATCACAATGGAGGAAACAGAATGCAAGAGTTACAAAGAAGAGTCTTTTCGGATCACAACATGGAGACCAAAAAGAATTAGTGCTACCATGTCGCGAATCCAAGCGGACTACACAAGGAAAGCATTTACAAACAATAGCACAAGTACAACATAACATGAAAACAACACATAGAAGAATATATATACATATAGAGGAATAGTACAACAGGTTAGATTCCTTTATTACCTTGCACCAACAAAGTAACAAGGGTCATATAAAAGAACCTAAAAAACATTTAGCAAACACATTACGGGAGAAGCACAATACAATAGGCAAACACATAAAAGGCTACCATGGAGGACAAGCCAATCAAGCGCATCGCCTACTCTCCCCATCTTGGCCTATATTTTTTTAGGGAAGGTGGGAAACACACAAGAGGGATTATATGCAACACAGTAGGAATAATAGCCAGTTCCAAACAAGGATCTTCTTGAGAATCGTGATGTTCAATACTAGGTGTAATTATCAATTGTGTTGAAGGCATATTAGGTAAGTCAGTATTGTTAGTAAACATATTTGTTTTTATACAATAACTAAACCAATTGACTCATTAATGCCCAAACTTAAAGACAAAACTGCAACATAACAATTGAGTTACTTGCCATGACATTGTGCAAGTACTCTCTGCTTATTTTACAAGGTGCAACTACCTTCAAGAGGTATACAATGAATAAGATTATCGGTTATGCCTTTAACCAGAAGGCAAAGAAGGAAAACTACCATCTATTCATAACCATGAAATAGATGTGAAAGATTGCAAACAAACAAAAAAAAAAATTACGAGCTCACAGACTCTTAACTTCACACTAATAATTGATAAACTAAGGGAAAGATTCAAGATTCATCTCAGACATATGTGACGTCTAGAACCCATAGATTTCACTACACATATAAACACAACTTGGTGAACAAAAATATATTAAAGATGACTATGAAAATACACAGATTAACTACAGCCAGAATGAATGCTTTCAAATACAAAAGATCTAACATGCATTCATTCATGCCTTCAATAAATAACCAATAGATTATCACTTCCTCTACAGAAAATTATGTCTAAAACAAAAGGCTTACTACCCCTTTCCCTATTACAAACTCAGAAAATAATTTCTCTTTCTGGAGCCAACACACTGTTGGAAAAAAACCCTTGCTTCATCAAAATCTTCCAATAAATAATCTTCAGCCCCATTCTCGATTAATTGATTCTTTGATACTTTCACCTTGTTCTTTCACTTTTTGTAACTTTTCAGCTTTTATCCCATAACTGATTCTTGTAAATATTTTTATTCATTCCCAAAGTATTTCTTTTTTTAGAACACAATATCTTTATAAACTATTGTTTTAAAGTTTATAAGGATATGGCTTAACATATTAAATTATTTGGACAAGTGACATTTAAATATGTTAAACCAAAAAAAAAAAAAATAATGCTGGGGTGGATGAAAATATTTATGACAGAAAAATTAGGTCTCCATGTAGGGGGAATAAAATTTTACTCCACCGTTGGATCAAGCTCAATTTTGGATATGTGGTTTGAAACCTAGTTTTCTGAATTCTGATTGGAGCGATTTCAAAAAGGAGGTTCCAGTCAAAAGTTATTGATTGTTGTGTTTGGATATGTAAAACTTCCATGAAATCTGACTTGATACAAGTTGTTAGTGCTTGGTTGTACATTCACAGTTACAATCCTTCTTTTATACTATCCCAAAATAGTTTACAGATGACCTTAGAGGAAGCATCAAATTATCTTTCATAAAATGCTTGGACTCGATATATTAATGTTTGAAAACATTGCTTGCATCTTAGATTCCTATCACTAAGACTGCATTTTGTATGTAACTCCAACTCATTGGTTGATAGATTATTATGCAAAACTTTGTTAACCTAAGTTTTTGATTGTATGCCCAACATACAAAAGATATCACCAACTTTGGAATTCAAACTTATGAGCCACAAACCTTGCCAGCTGTTGTTTCCATCACATCATTGTCACATCACCACTACCTTTTCCTCCTTTCAGCTTGATAGCATCACTTGAATAATGAACTTTGAACTAAGCAAGTTCAAAAGTTAAGTTCAACTTGGGACAATATGTGACTACCCCTTGGCATGTTTCAAAAAGATAAAATGAGTGGCAAGAAAGAATAAACAAAAAGATTGCTTACAAATAAAACAAGTTGCAAGGCACAATTGAACCTTGAACCTTGAACTAAACTAGTTCAAGATTCAAGTTCAACGGACAGACAACCTTTGCAAAAAACGCTTCTTAGTTTACATGAAAACAACAAAAAGAGAAACATACCGCGGGGTGTTATTGAACCTTGAACCTTGAACTAAGCTAGTTCAAGATTCAAGTTCAACCGACATGAAGAACATGCAAAGATGAGAAACAACCCAAGTGAAGCTCAAAAAATATTTAAAGGAGATTTTTGAGAGAAATGAGTAATGAATGACCAACAAAAATTAAGGGTAACAATGGCTCCAACTGGGGATGTGGATGATAAAGACAAAGAATTCAACATCTCTAGTTAAGAATAGTGTCTAGCCATTGGGCAATGGAGTCAAAGCCGATATCAGGGTTATTCTTGTAGAGGATGGAGGGAAGCAAAGCAACACACCGAAACACCTAGACTAACAACACAACCAAAAATTAGGAAAGCTAAAACAACCTACACCTATCTCACACCAAAATTTATTTACAAAAGATATGGAAAGCAACCCATAGCTTCAATAATGTATCTGGGTGCTCATATGAGGCCATTAACTAGTTGAGAGAAGTACCCGCTAGTGTGGAAAAGTAGTTGGTATGTCAGCACGATCATTATTAAAAGAGCATCGACAACTGTTGTGAGAAGAGATCTTATAACAATACATTGTGAAGGCTTCCTCAAAAAGATATGAGGTCTAGAGAACCACTTTGCATCATAAATTTATGGCCTCAACATGTTAGTACCACCTTGGATGAGCTTATTTTTGTTAAGAGTATCCACGTTTCCTTCAATGTTATCATGATCTATCAATGGTTTGGGTTGCAGCCATTCATTGTTGCCTTGCATACACTCAAACTGAAAATAATCATCTACTTGCATATCAAGATGGGAGATATCTTCTATCTTCTCACCTATACACATTTCTTGTTCATATTGATCATCCATGTTTGCCTGATCAAAACCACTTTCTAGAACTGGATTAGAAACTTCAAATGTAAACTAATCAAATTCAGCAAAAGAAATATTATCCAACAATCTTTCATCTAATTTTTCATCATCACACATCCCTTGGTCTTGTTGATCCATTATACCTCCATGATCAAAACCAATAGCTCAAAATGTACTAGAGATATCAAATCTGAAAGATTCCACTTCTGACAAAGAAACTTTTGATGAAAAACTTTCATTTGACTTTTCACCAACAAATCCATGCTCAATAGGTGTATCCGGACATGTCAATGAAAGTTCTGATTGTGAAGTATGATCAGACATGTCTTTAGGAGGATCTTCATTCTCGACATGCAAATAATAGGCTCCAACAATGTTAGGAGAAATATTTTCAATGACAGGAGATGTACAAAAATCTTTATCACTAAAGGCAGTAAAATTTTGATGGATAGAGATAGGTGGTTGTTTTTGTTGTTTTCAAAACAAGTCTCTTTTCCTGAGGCCTTTTCTTTGGGTTAAGGTTCTGATCACAAAGATGGATTTTATATTGTGAAACATCTACCAAATTTATTCCACTTACAAGAAAATCATCATATAATCCAACAACCTCTCTTTGTGCATCTTCTAATCTTTGTACTTTCTAGCGCTTTAACAGGAATTTAACTTCAGTTTGCAAAGCAGCAATGAAGACACATAACTTATTATTCTCATTTGGTTGATAGGATGAAGGGATTTTACCAACACATCTATTAAACCTATCAACAAAATCCATGATGGATTCCTCTATTTTCATCTTAATTTGAAATAATTTAAGCAACAACTTAAAAGTGTCAATTACAAGATTAAATCTTTCAAGAAATTTACCTTGAGATTGTCCCAATTGGTGATGCATTCTTCTTGAAAATTCTGGAACCATTCCATCACATCTCCAACAAGGCTCTCAAAAAAATCCTTACAAATACATTTTCTTCTTGCACTCCAAGAATTTCGTAGGCAACAGTGACTGCTTTAATGTGATCATTTGGATCTTGGTTTTTATCTCTTGAAAACTTAGGAAGGAATTATGTTGACCTTTTAGGTAAATCTGAATACTGGGGCAAAGCAAAAGGTCTAACCTAAGCCCCCCATAGATGATCTGCAACTAAAACCATAACACACTCAAACTATCTCACCAAAGATTCTACAAATTAAAACATAGAGTCACCAATCTCTTTTCTGTATAGAGATAATATAAAATCTAGAGAAAACAATTAAAATATTGATCCTTGTTTTCTTCCCCAGTAGAGTCGACAAAAATCTATTAGTAAACAGATTTGTCTTTATACAATAACTAAACCAATTAACTCATTAATGCCCAAACTGAAAGACAAAACTGCAACATAATAGTTGAGTTACTTGCCATGACATTGTGCAAGTACTCTTTGCTTGTTTTACAAGGTGCAACTACCAAAAGGAAAAGAAGGAAAACTACCATCTATTCATGACCATGAAATAGATGTGAAAGATTGCAAACAAAAAAAATAAAATTATGAACTCATAAATTCTTAATTTCACACTGATAATTGATAAACTAAGGGAAAGATTCAAGATTCATCTCAGACCTATGTGACGTTCAGAACCCACAGACTCCATTACACATATAAACAGAACTCGGTGAACATAAATATATTAAAGATGACTGTGAAAACACACAGATTAACTACAACCAGAATGAATGCTTTCAAATACAAAAGATCTAACATGCATTCATTCATTCCTTCAATAAAAATAATAACCAATAGATTATCACTTCCTCTGCAGAAAATTGTGTCTGAAACAAAAGGCTTACTGCCCCTTTCCCTATTACAAACTCAAAAAACAATTTCTCTTTCTGGAGCCAACAGACTGTTGGAAAAAGACCATTGCTTCATCAAAATCTTCCAATAAATAATCTTCAGCCCCTTTCCTGGTTAACCGATTCTTGGATACTTGCACCTTGTTCTTTCACTTCCTGTAACTTTTTAGCTTTTATCCCATAAGTGATTCTTGTAAATATTTTTCATTCATTCCTAAAGTATTTCTTTTTTTTAGAACACAATATCTTTATAAACTATTGTTTTAAAGTTTATAAGGATATGACTTAACATATTAAATTATATTTGGACAAGTGGCATTTAAATATGTTAACCCAAAAAAATGAAAATATTTTAATGTTGGGGCAAATGAAAATATTTATGACAGAAAAATGAGGTCTCCATGTGGGGGGCATAACATTTTAGTCCACCGTTGGATCGAGCTCAATTTTGAATATGTGGTCCGAAACCTAGTTTTCTCAAATTGGACTGAAGAGATTTCAAAAAGGATATCCCAGTAAAAAGTTATTGATTGCTATGTTTGGGTCTGTAAAACTGCCATGAAATTTGACTTGATACAAGATGTTAGTGCATGGTTATACATTCACAGTTACAATCCTTATTTTATATTGTCCCAAAATAGTTTACAGATGACCTTAGAGGAAGCATCAAATTATCTTTCATAAAATGCTTGGACCCGATATATCTTAATGTTTGAAAACATTGCTTTCATCTCATATTTCTATCACTAAGACTGCATTTTGTATGTAACTCCAACTCATTGGTTGAGAGATTATTATGTAGAACTTTTTTAACCCAAGTTTTTGATTGTATACATTCCATATAAAAGATATCACCAAGTTTGGAATTCAAACTCATGAGCCACAAACTCTGCGAACTGTCATTTCCATCACATCACCATCGCCTTTTCCTCCTTTCAGCTTGATAGCATCACTTGAATAATGAACTTTGAACTAAGAAAGTTCAAAAGTTAAGTTAAACTTGGGACAAGATGTGACTACCCTTGGCATGTTATAAAAAGATAAAATGAGTGGCAAGAAAGAATAAACAAAAAGATCACTTACAAATAAAACAAATTGCAAGGCATAGTTGAACCTTGAACCTTGAACTAAACTAGTTCAAGATTCAAGTTCAACGAACAGACAACCTTTGCAAAACATGTCGCTTAGTTTACACAAAAACAAAAAAAAAAAGAGAAACATACTGCGAGGTGCTATTGAACCTTGAACTAAGCTAGTTCAAGATTCAAGTTGAACTGACATGAAGAACATGCAAAGATGAGAAAAAACCCAAGTGAAGCTCGAAAAAGATTTAAAAGGGATTTTTGAGAGAAATGACTAATGAATTACCAACAAAAATCAGGGGTAACAAGTATCAATTTCAATAGTCTCATATTCATTATTAGAATCATCAAGAGTATCTTCTTCATCAATATTAATCAAAATAGAATCTAAGATATGAATAGAATCATCATAATCATTCATCTTAACATCATTATTCGCATGAACTTCTTCCAACACATCAAGCATAGGCTGGTCAAAAGAAGGTAAAGAATTTTGAAGAATAGAGGCACAGGCCCTAGTTTGAGCCCGATGCTTCTTACGACATTCATTGGTAGATTGGTTACATTTTGTCTTGTTTGAAATATTTTGAGAATTGGGAGGAACGACAACCGGTTCCTTCACAGGTTCTATAGGAGGATTAGTAGGCTATAAAGCAACAATAGGAGCTTGATTAACAGGACTAAAAGTAATGGATAAAGGTGGTATGGAAGGCGTAGGCAAAAGACCATGGTTAAGATCCATCTAAGGCATACTTAACTCAAGAATCTTGCGATGTTTATAGACTTGATATGAG
Source organism: Thuja plicata (assembly GCA_018584345.1). NCBI lineage: Eukaryota > Viridiplantae > Streptophyta > Pinopsida > Cupressales > Cupressaceae > Thuja > Thuja plicata. The sequence continues at coordinate 1,525,887 of MU223866.1, read as the reverse complement.
CAAAAAAGGTTATCAGGTTGAGAAGAACATGAATTAGGTAATGAAGGCCAAAAGAAGTCAAGGGTAGCACAATCCCTAGGCCTAGAAGGTTTATATAAACTATGATTAATCATTTTCACTTCTTCATCATGAATGAACTTAATACACTTATGGATAGGAGAAGGAATGACATGCATGGCAGTCAACCAAGGCAAACGAAGCTTAACTTGAAACTGATCAAAAGTAGGGAAAACAAAGAAGGTAGTGTCCACAACTTTACCACAACGTTCAATAGGCAAGTTAATAGATCCAAATGATGGATAGAGAAAATCATTACAAGTTTGGATCCACACATCAGATGTATTATAACAATCATGTTGCAAGTTCTTGGAAAAGAGGTTTTCTTCAATAATGACATTGACTAAGGATGTAGGATCAACATGACAACAACACATAGGTACCTTAGAAATCCTAGAATAAATGTAGAGGGGACCATCAGGAGCTTTAATAGTCACAAAATCATCAAAGGTGATCGATAGTTCCCTAGGTCTTTTATCCTTAGGTTGTTTTGGAGGTTTAGATTGAGTTTTAGGCTTAGGCTTAGGTTGAGGTGGAACTTGAAGTTAAGGTTGAGATGGAGTCTGGGGTGGAGACACAGGTTGAGGCAAAACAACATGCTCCACATGGTTAACAATATGATTGAGATCATCCATCTTTGAATCATAAACAATATCCACAGAAGATGGTTGAATAATGGTATTAGTATCATGTGTAGGCAAATGATTCGTATAGATTTGGAGGTTTTGATTACAAGGAGAGACAAATATGTTCCCACTACCATCAAAATTATCAACAGATAAAGCATTATTATCAATTAAGTCTTGAACCTTATGTTTTAGAGAATAACACTTCTCAGTATCATGGCCATTCTGACGATGATATTGACAAAAGGCTTTTGGATCAAAGGATTTTGATGCCATCGTAGTAGGAAGAAGAGGTTGAATAGGAGACAAAGTAATCTAATTACTAGTCAGCAATTTACTCACAATAGAATGTAAAGATTCAGAAAGAGGAGTAAATGTACGATTCAAATGAAAAGTAGTGGATGCGGAAGTGGCATTGTTAGATGCAACAACAACTTGATCAACTGTACTACATTTGCTTGCTTATTTATCTTGACATAGTTGTTAGGTTTCTAAAACTTGTTGGGATTAGGAGCAGCATCACTCTTATTAACTAGAACATGAGTCACTGGAGTGTTGCTCTCATATTGACTCACTAGTAATTGATAATGATGAAGCACTGCACAAAGTTGTTGAAAAGAGGTAAATTCAATAAGTAGAATCTTATCTCTAATATCATTTTGCAAATTTGAAATAAACATATAATGAATATCAATATCAGGAACATGATAAGAAATTTGAGCATACAAATGCTTAAATATACCAATAAATTCAGTCAAATTTTCTTTAGTATTTTGTTTACAATGCATCAAATCAGTTAAGGACACTTGTGGACCAATGTTATTTTAGAATTGTTGGATAAAGGCATTAGCAAGTTTTGGAAAATAATCAATATAATAAGGAGGCAAGGAACAATACCATTGCAAGGCCTCATCTCAAAAAGTTATAGCAAACAACTTGGCTAAAATCCTATGGTCATGAGCATAGTCACTGCAAAGGATTTTAAATGTTTTAACATGAGTGACAGGATCTCCCTTACCATTGTAATTATCAAGGTGAGGCATATCGGCTGGCTCAGGGACAAGAGCATGAATAATGTCTAGGGATAAAGGACTACCCATGTCACATGTAGGAATACTAAATTTGGATTGAGTTAAGGATGCAAGTTATTGTTGTAAAGATGACACAATTTGAGCCAAACTAATGATTGTGGAATCATTAGAAGAAATAAGAGGCATAGAAACATTAGGAACACTAGGAAAAGTGTAGGAAGTGGCGGGAATGGAAGACACGATTGGTGGAACACTTGGAACCATAGTTGGAAGAGGGTTAGAATAGGTAAAAGGAACACTATGGTAATAAGGTTGTGAGGTAGTTAGAGACACCGGTGGAACAATCACATGAAGAGATTGAAGTGGAAGATTCAAAGCTAGAGGATTGGAATATGGAAGAGATTTAGTCACTAAAGGAGGAGTGTAAGTAGGATTTCTAGGTAAAGGAACAAAAGAAGGTTCCACACTAGTGACATGAGGAGTAAATCCTAAATCTTGAGCTTCTTGAGCTAAAGGTTTAACATTTAAATGCACAAGAGGAGTGATACCACGTAAGAGATTAATACCCTGATCACTATCATGAAGGACTTTCTTAAGGGCCTCTATAGCTCGAATAGAATCTTGATTATGGTTTTCTTGAATAAGCCATTTTCCCATTTTATCAAGTTCGGTTGACAATTTTTGAACTTGTTTGGGAGGAAATATTAAAGCATCATCCTCATCACGAGATGAGTGAGAAGAGTTATGCTCCGTAGAAGGATTGAAATCACAAGTGATCAAATTTTCATCCAGGACCCTAAGGAAAGGAGAGGAAAACTCAGGATCAAAGGAACCCATAAGTTTGCGACTTCTTCTATCTGAGATATTATAAGTAGGACTAGAGGTAGTAAAGCTAATACACCAATGTAATTCAAGTGAACTAAACTAGGAAAATGTAAATGCAAGAACATAAAATAAGGCTAATCTAATATGCATGCAAAATCTAACATGAAATGTAAATCTAACACCACAAAAGAAAGAATTGTCGTAAGTGGGTTCACCAAAATGTACGAAGGTAAAAATGTAAGATATATGTGTGTTGTGTATAATGTGTATGTGTATTGATTAATTATCTTTGTATTTGAAAGGTTTTGGGGAAGATAATATTCTCCTCATAGCCCCAAATTTCACAAAGGAAAGATCCACTTTGACCAACCATAAGAAAATGGTCAATGCACAAATGCATCAATCGATCAGAAATAAGAAGAAAGAAGAAAAAACTTACATTCCCGATTTATGGGGAAAGAGGGTGTATAATAGATCTTAAATTATTAAAACCTCAATTGAAATTAATTGAAGACAAATACTAACCTCAAAGTATAGCAGATATGTAAATTGTTGTTTTATGTTGTCTGTATTAGGAAATTCTGCAACCAGATCTGGAACAGAAACACAAAGACAGAGAAAACCCAGAAATCTTTTTCCTTTATGTGCCAGGTCAACCTTGACCCAGATGCAAGTTGACCTTGACCCCTTTAGGTCAACCTTGACCTGCATTTCTCCAATAGAAATTATGTTTGTGGATCTCAAAAGTTGGCCAAAAAGGGTATCCAAATATGCTCTATAATTTGTTGTCATGTACCTGTACCTATAAGAAAATGGTTTTTTTTGTTAGGGGGGAGGGGTTTTCCTTGGTCAAACCCCAATTTTGGAATTAACCTTATAATAGAATTGAAATTACAGAGATAAACAAAGTAAATGAACAAATTCACCTTGATTATATAGAAACCCTTGTAGAGGATTCAAATCTTTGGATCCACAAGTATGGATGAACCAAATGGATGTAGAATGTAGAATGCAAGATGTAGGATGTCTCAAATAAATCATCTTTAGATCTTCAACACCAATCTTGAATGGATCTTGGAATAAGAAGAAGCTAGAATGGATGTGGATGGAGAAATCTTCAACAAGAGGGCTCCATAGAGCTTGAATCCTTCAATGGCTACCAATGGATCTCCTTGATGAATTGAATTCTTGAATTCTTGAATGATTGAATTCTTTTGATCATGCATATATTATCCTTCAGTTTATTTCTTTTATCTTCTTGTGTCTTTTCAAGTCTCAGCTTAGCTTGTCTTCTCGTCTTAGAGAAAATGAGAGGAGAAAGGCTTCCTTATATTAAAATCTAGGGAAAAAAATTCTAGAGAGGCCAAAATAGGAGAATTAAATTCAAATTAGTCCATACCCCTAGAAGTGGACATATATTAAATATATTTTTAAGAGTCATTACTTCGAAGTTCGAAACAGCCGACCTGGAAGCGGGAAATAAATCTTTCCAAACACGGACATCTAGAAATCATAGAAACTTTAAATTTGGACCCTGGGTCAGGGTCGAGGTTGACCTTGACCTAGAAGGTTGACCTTGAACCTGAGGTCAAGAACCCCAAATTCTCAGTGCAAGATATCAAAAATAGGTAGGAGAGAAGTGGAAAATAGGGCAAAATAGGGGGAAAAGCCAGATCCAAGTCAAAGACCCATTCAAGGCATTTGACATGACCCCAAACCACTTACTTGGAGGGATAAACTAGTCCTAAATGGAAGTGCTTCCATTTTCCGATGATACAATTTTGAAACAATATCATATGGCATAAAAGTGAATAGAACCAAAAATTCATGAAAGTGTTGTTCTCCTTAATATTTGACAAACCCTCGTGTAATTTCAGAACAATATATGATGTAAAATAATACTCTACATTTACCTCAAGCGTTTGAATGTGAGTGGCCATGAACATGAGGTCAATGGGAATAGTGTGAGGATTTGCATTTATTCCTAGTACTTGACTCTCACCATAATAATTCCATACCATATATATTTCAAATTTGGTGATCTCAAAAAGTTTCTCTTCACTTTATGTTATCTTATTCCTCACATTCTCTATGATCTTCTTCCTATATCTAGGAAGCTCATTGAAGCTCAATGTCCTCCTTTGTCTCACATAGTTAGCCTTGAGCTTCTCTACATTCACAAGATTCAAAGCATGTATATTCAAATCAAAGAGTTTGAGAATAAAATTCATACTAATAACACAAAAAATAGAGCCATCCTCATTCCCAATTCCCTTAATTGTTGGATCAAAATTGTTTACAATGGCTCTAATTAAATCAACCTCAATGAAAACATTTGGGGCAATCAAGCTAGCAAGTTCTAGGAGCCACATGTTTGAAATAGGAACCTTCCTATCTTTATTCTCAAAGAAATATTTAAACAATTTCCACATTGATTCGGGTATATCTACATCTCTATAATTTTCATAGTTGTCCTTGAAGATGGACCCACTCTCATGTTTTATGCTAGATTCTGGTAAAATATCCCAAATATCTTTATTCAAAAACCTAATCTCTTTCTTTAGAACTTTTGGGGCTTCGATTATCTCTACATCCTCATCACCCTTTTGTCCCTCTCCTTGTTCTACTAGTTGTGTAGAGTTCTTTGCCACAAGAACTTGAGACTTCATCTTATTAACCAATGGTTGCACATTGTCCTCTTTCTCTTTTTAAAAATTTATTTGTATTTTCTCTTGCTACCTTTTCTCGAAATCCTCTTTTTTTTTTCTATTTACTAACCCTTTTTGGTCTTGAGAATTCCCCCCTAGTCTTTGGTTTCAAGGTTTCCCCCTTTTTAGGTATGCTCTTGGAGAAAAAATGCTACTAAAAAATACTTATAGGGCTTTCAAAAAACTACAGGACCCCATCAACTATACCTCCTCTTAAAAAGGAATACACATAAAAAATTTGGCCACTTGAAGTCAATTGTTTAGAAAAACTTACTGATTTTTGAATGCAAAAGATCCAATTGTGCCTACCAAACTCCTTCTCAGCTTGCAAAACTCACCATCAATCTTCAAAATCTAGAATGATGTGAAAATTGGAATGATTCTCAATTAATAACATATAGGGTGGCAAATTTTAGTCACCATTGATTCATATGTGTGACTTAATTATGCAGATAGGAGTTGTACTTTTGACTTTAAATTGCAATTGTTGATCACCTTCGAATTGATAGTCTAGATTAATTTGGTTTTCTTAAACTCCAATTTGATGTTTTAATCAAACATGCAACTCTTCCCTATAGTCCAACACTTAACTTTATTTTTTTATCTTGACCTATGAGGGAACATGAGGTATCCACTTATCATTCCTTTATGAAATCTTAGGTTCACACGGTACAATTGTTATACACTTTTCAACTCCCAAGATAATACGGGGTAACTACATGTCATTCCTTTCTAGCATCTAAACCTTCCACGACACAATAACTATTTATTTTTTAACTCCTAAGGGAATGTGAGAAAACAACACACTTTCACTTATTTGTGTCTTGGGTTCCTATAAGCAAGCTTCACTATTCATCTAATCTCACAAGGAAATTTGGGGTACTAACATTCCTCTCATGATTTATCATCTTGCAAGCCCTTAGTAATTTTATTTATTCATTCAATTTCATGAGGGAAAATAGAATATGAATTTTCATCAAGACACTTCATGACAAAATATTTCACCTCAAATTCGTCATTCACCTTTACCCACAAGGGAATGTAAGCTAGCACTATCTCCTATAATCTTAGCACCTCGCAACCTCTTTGTCAATTTATTGAAATCACTATCTAACCCAAGAAGAATGCAGGAAATATCTTCTTTGTAACATCTTCATGTCCTATAATTCCTCGACACTCTTCATACTTTTTCTTGGCATCACAAAGGAATGTAAGAGACGTTTCACACTTCACTCTTTCTTACCCTGCAATCCATCAGAATCTTTCAACTCATAGTCACCCACTATGGGGGAATGCAAGGTGACATCTTCTAATGCTTTGATGTGATCCTTAGTTCTTGAGAGAATCAACATCAATGAGTCTATAAAATGTGTCTTTTTGAGTACTCTGGGGTAAGTTTTATGATATTTTATCATACTTTGTAAATACTCTTTAATACTTAAATATACAGTGATGAACCCATTGTGATAATTAAATATGCATAATATAATTGTATAGTCAGAAAATGGAAGCACTTCCATACGAGACTAGTTTAGCCTTTCGAGTGAGTGGTTTGGGGTCATGACAAGCACCTCTGAATGGGTTCCTGATCTTGACATGGCTTCCCCCCTGACCTACCTTTCTAACCTCCATTTCCTGACCTAAATTCTGCATTCTTGGTCTCTGGCCTGTGATCCTAGGATCTGGGGATAGGGTCAACCTCCTAGGACAGGGTCAACCTCGGCCTTGCCCTAGGATAGGGTCAACCTCGGCCCTATCCTAGGACAGGGCTGACCTCAACCCTGTCCCAGGGTCCAAATCTCGGGAAGTTTTGGTTTCTGGGATGTCGGTCTTCACAAAAAGTCTATTCCCACTTCTGGGTTGGCTGTTTTGGGTTCCAAATTGGTTGATTCCTAAATTATATTTAATATAGGTCCTCTCCTAGGGGTAAAGGCTTAAGTGATGATTTAATTATCCTATGTAGGCCTCCTTAGAAGATTGTTCCCTAGTTTCATATAAATGGGAGCTTTCTCCTCTCATTTTCTCTAACCACGATCAAGCAATTAATGTCTTCTAATCAAGCATCAAGCATTCTTATGAAGTGAAGTCCAAGCAAGCAATTAAGAAATATTTGAAGCAAGCATTCATCATTCTCAAGTATCCATTTGCATGAAGGAGATCCATTGGAGGCCACTAAAGGATTCGAGCCAAAAAAGCACCCTTTTGGTGATCTCTCCATCCATCTTCTTCCAAAGCCCTTTTCAAGTTTAAGAATCCATTCAAGACTTGGTGTTGGAGATCTACAAGCAAGAGATTGAAGACATACTTCCATTCTACATTCCATGTTTTAAAGCATACTTGTGGATCCACGGATTCGAATCTGCCACAAGGACATTACAAGCAAGGTGAATTTGAGTTTTGCTTTGTTATTCTTTATGCAATTTTCAATTATATATATTAAGGTTAATTTCAAAACCAAGGTTTGACCAAGGCACCCCTTTCCCCCAAAAAACAAACATTTTTCTTGTAGGTATAGGTTTGGGACTTTAGATCTGAGGCCAGATCTGGATACCCTTTTCAGATTTCTTTCGGATTGTGTGAACAGGGACACTTTCGGAGCTGAGCAGATCGAGTTGGCAAAAGTGGTACAGGGTCAACCTTTTTCATAAGATGACATCAGAACAGAAAAAGATTTCTGGGTTTTGTCTATCTCTGTGTTCCGGTTCGGTATCAACTGTCAGCATCTCCAAAAGTAGTCTATAGATATCAGAAAACAACAATCTTTGATTTGCCATTTTGTAAGGTTCTTTTCAATTACTGTCATTAATCATATTAATCAATCAATTTATAGAATTTAAGATCCCCTTTCTTGGTCTCTTTCCAAATAGTGGATTCATTTATGTATTAATCCTTTGGGGTTGATCAAAATTGGATCTCCTATTTGTGTATTTGAGGGTGAAAGAAAGAAGCATTTTATCTTCCCTTAATCACAATCACAATTGAAATATACAATCAATCAAATTCAAGTAAGTGTAAAGTAGGGTTAAGGAAATCAACACAAATAACAATTAACAATTCAAACCCAAACTTTTTCATCTTTACATCTCCTAAACCCCATTTTCTCCTTTACATTTTGGTGAACCCGCGATAGACAACTCTTTCTTTTTGGCGTTAGATTTTCATTGTATGTTAGATCTTGCATGTTCTTTCAAATTACATTTCAATTAAATAGATCTAAAATTTTGTATTAGTTTATTTTCATTGTATTGGTGTATGAGCTTTACTACATCTAATCCTACTTATAGTATCCCGGTTAGAAGAAGCCATAGAATTATGGGTTCCTTTGATCTCGAGTCTTCCACTCCTTTCCTTAGGATCCCGGATGACAACTTGATAACTCATGATTCCAATCCTTCTATGGAGCATAACTCTTCTCACTCATCTCATGATGAGGATGA
>MU223866.1:1487922-1502873 GCA_018584345.1 Thuja plicata | reverse complement strand
CTGATATATCCCATGATTGCATGGAAATCTACATGGACAACTTCACTACATTCGGTGTCACATTTGAGGAAGCTCTGAAGAACTTGGAGAAAGTGCTAATTAGATGCGAGGAACATAACCTATCTCTCAACAGTGAAAAGTGCTTTCTGATGATACAGGAAGGAGTGGTGTTGGGACATTTCATCTCCAAGGCTGGAATCCAGGTAGACCCTGTGAAGATAGAGGTAATTCTCACACTTCCTATTCCTACTAAGCAAAAAGAAGTCAGATCTTTCCTAGGTCACGCTGGCTATTATAGAAGGTTTATCCAGAACTTTAGTCAAATAGCTAGTCCTCTGTACAACTTACTTACCAAAGAAGCTAAATTTGCTTGGACAAAAGAATGTGATGAGTCCTTCCTGCAGCTCAAGTCACTTTTGACAACTGCACCAGTACTTAGGGGTCCTGACTGCACATTGCCATTTCACATACATACAGATGCTTCAGACTATGCTGTAGGTGCTGTCTTAGGACAGAAGACTAAGAACCTTGAAAATGCAATGTATTATATCAGTAAGATTCTACATGGACCAGAGTTAAACTATTCAGTGACTGAAAAAGAATTGTTAGCAGTAGTTTATGCTCTGAACAAATTCTACCATTATGTGACTAGTTATCCTATCTATGTTCATACTAACCATGCAACAATTAAATATCTCATGAACAAACCTGCCATAACAGGTAGGTTAGCAAGATGATTCCTTATTTTATAGGAATTTGATATAACAATCATTGACAAGCTAGGGAAAGCAAATGTGGTAGCTGATAATCTATCAAGAATTCATTATGCTGAAGAAGATACTACTTTGATAGATGATACATTTCCAGATGAACATTTGTTCATATTGCTGTCCAGAATCCATGGTATGCAGATATAGCTAACTACCTAGCAGCTAATAAAATGCCACCACATTTCTCTTATAAGGAAAAGAAGTTGCTTGTGGAGAAAAGCTTCCATTTCTCTTGGATTGATAACATGTTATTTTACACTAGACCTGACCAAGTCATGAGAAGATGTGTGAGAGAAGATGAGACATATGACATTCTTCATGCATGTCACAATGAACCATGTGGAGGGCACTTTGCAGCCAAATGAACAACATAGAAGATTTTAAAAACTGGTACTATTGGCCTACACTTCACAAAGATGCAGCAAGTTATACAAGAAAATGTGACAAATGCCAAAGAATGGGCCGACCAACAAGATCAGATGAAATGCCCTTAAACCCACAGGTGGTGGTAACACCATTTGATAAATGGGGCATGGAATTTATTGGTCCAATAGATCCTCCATCTAATGGGAAGTCATACATACTCGTGTGCATAGATTACCTGACCAAATGGGTTGAAGTCAGAGCAATGAAGCAGGCAAGAGATCATAAAGTTGCTGAATTTCTGTATGAAGAAATTTTTACAAGATATGGTGTGCCAAGAGAGCTTGTTACTGATCAAGGTACCCAATTCACCTCCAATCTGATAACAGAGCTCATGAAGGAATATAATATCAGACATCAGAAATCAAGCCCCTACCACCCTCAAGCCAATGGGCAAGCAGAAGTTACAAATCGGGAAATATAAGCAATTTTAACAAAGACAGTTCATTTGCATCACCGAGACTAGAGCAGCAAACTATCAGAAGCTGTCTGGGCATATAGAAAAACATGGAAGACCACCAAAGGGTTCACTCCATTTGAACTATTATATGGCAAAACAACAATGCTACCGATTGAGTTTGAACACAAAACATTAAGAACAACGCTGGAGTTAAACATTGATCTTCCTGCAGCACAAAAAGAGTGATTGCTACATCTCAACTCTTTGGATGAAATGCACAAGTCTGCCCTGCAACATACAAAAATTGTCCAAAAGCAAAGAAAATAGTGGCATGAATCCCATATCAAAAATAAGCAATTCAAAGTTGGAGATTGGGCATTGTTATATGATTCCAGATTCCAAGAGATACCAGGCAAGATGCAGACACGATGGCTGGGTCCATATGAAATAAGCCATGTATTTACAAATGGAGCAGTCCAGTTGACAATAATTGATCCTGTCCACTTCAAGCTACTAGTCAATGGCCATAGACTAAAGTTGTATCAGTAGCCACAGACGAAAGAAGACTTCCTACAATAGTTCAACCAGCCAGTTTTAACGGATCAACAGGTAACACTTCCTGCAGCAGAGGGTGTCAACCTTCTTCTTGCAGCACTTCAATAACAATTCCTTCGATGCATGACCATAATAAAAACTTTACGTTTACATAAAGTTCAAATTCTCCATTCACTTTCTATATTCTTCTTTTTCACCCCATTTCATTTCCTAATCTTTCATCCACCCACATCCACGTCATCATGTTTCTATGCTTTTAATAAAGAGATAGTGCACTGACTCATGCGACCACTGACGTCTTCATTCCACTCTTGCTAATCTTTTCTGACACGTGTGATGATCAATTAACAGGTATGAGCTTTTTAAATTTATTTCCATTTTTAGTGCATAGATTTAGTTGGTTATATCGAATACTGCAATAAATGTATTATTGCTGCCTTAATCTAGTTCTGTACCTTTTGCCAAGTCTGACAAGTGAGGACACTTGTCAATATTTATTAGGGGGCAGGGAAGTGTGCCAATTTATAAAAAGTGTCATTTCTATTTACTCATTAAAAGATCCCCAAATCTGTACTTCGACATTGTCTTAATTAAAATCTAGCTATCGCATCACACAAGTGTCAAATGTCATACCTTTATTTCGAATAAACCCCTAACTGTCAGACTAAGATGTGACCCATTATTAAAACCATGACATAACTCTCACTCGCATGAATATCTTTGATACATTCTGTTAAAAGTATATTATTATTGTTCACATCAAGACTACCAGAAGAATGTGAAAGAGGGTCTGCGAGTTTACGTGAATTAGTATGGAATTCAAAAGAAAAGAAGGTAATTATCAAGAATAGAGTAGAGGTTAAACAGAGCAGAGGTTCAATTTGGTAAAATGGGGGGCCAATTGTAGTGGCATGAACGAGTGGTTCATAATATTTTGCTAGCTGACGTAGAGGCTGTAAGAAGATTTAATGCCAGCGGATGACTGGGGTATTTCTTAAAATTGACAAAGTTTGATGATGAAGCAGCAGGAAATTTTTTGAACACATTTGATGAGGGCCACACAACGGTATGGGGATTGCCAGTTGTTGCAACAGAGGAGAAAATAATGGAAGTGACCAGTTTTCTAGTAGCAGGGGAACATTATCCCAATGCCCATGATGCCAGGTTAGCCAGGGCTCAATTCACCCTACCAGGAGACCCTCCATTGGAGATCACTAAACATGGATGCAAAAGGATGTCCATTCCACCACCATACCAGGAGTTGGCTACGCACATTATAAGGTATTTCACCTGTGAAGGGCGATTCTCTAATTTACATGTAGATCATTTTAAGCTACTTAGTTATGTACAACATAATATCCCAATGAATGCACCCAATTTCCTATTTAATATGTTGTACATTAGTGCCGAAGAAACCTAGAAAGGGAAAGACAACTCTGTTACTCACCATGCCCTGATTAAGTTACTCATAGAAAGATGTCTTAGGGATGCCTCCCCTATGACATGGGTAGAGTTTTTCCATCATAAAACCCTTCAACCTCAAATTGCCCCTAATGTGCAAGTTAACCAAGATAATGCAGTCTCCCCTGATTCAGTTGTCGAGCAAAATAACCAAGGGGTAGAAACTGAAAATTTACAAGAAAATGTGCCTTTAACTGCTCACATGAGCAATATACCTACTACCGCCTAAACCAAAGGAAAATGGAAGATAGTAGGAGAAACTTTGGTTCTTATAGCTGAACCACAAAACCCTCAAGTCTCAAGAAAGAAGAGAATGAAGTCAGTTCCTGCAGCCACAATTCCTGCAACCACTACTCTTGCAACAAAGACGACAAAAAGGGTTAGTAAGAAAAAGGCTGTAAAAATTGAGGAAATCCCTTTAAGAATAAGTCTTAAGATGAGACGGTAGATTCCTAAAATGCCCACTAAAATCCAGCCCTCTTCCCCCAAACAATGTGAGGAGGAAACTCTTATCCATATTGTTCCTGATGATTCTCCCAGTCAGTCTGGAATTCCTGACATTCCTCAAAATCTAGAAGAGGAGTGTGAAGATGAGCCAAATGTATGTCAGAATGACCTAGGAGCCAGCCAGCAAGATGTTCCAACTTGTGAGGAAGAAACCCCTACAACTCACCAGATGCCTTGCACAAGAAATGTTGTAGTTTCTTATAAACGAACTTGGTTAATAAAATTCTTAGAGCAGTTATGGAAAGAACAAAAAAAGAAGAATAACAAAGATGAAAATAATGGTTAGATTACTCTGCAAATGCTTATTTTTTAGTTATATAATAAATATGTGCTTACCACCACTCTACATGAAGAAGAGAAAAAGAAATTGCAGAAAGAAATAACAGAACAGGAAAAGGAAATTGCAGAATTGAAAGATCAGTTGACAAAACAGAAACAGAGAATGGACCATGCTCTTAAATTAACTGACTAGGTCATTGCTTGTAGACCTCCACCCAGGGTCTATACTATCTGTCTCAAAGAACAATTCCTTCTATTCCAATTGATGATGACCCTCAAGGATATAAATGCAGAGTTCAAATCAGCCCAGGAATTCTATGGGTTATACCGAACACTTCCATCTTGGCAACAAAACCTACCCTGTGAGTTGTATGTGCATAATTTTATCATCCCTACAGAGACTGAATGGAATCCCCTGCCTTACATAGGGGATATACACCTAAGGGCTCTGATGTCATGGATGCACAATGAGGCCAACTATGATAGGCAGTTGGGGAATTACAGAGATCTTGAGAAGATAGAACCCCTACCATTAAGAGCAGAAAGTAGTCAACCAGAAGTATTCCTAAGGGATTGGTTCAAACTAACATATGGGAATGTTAAAAAGGAGATTAGAGATAAAAAATTTAAACTCAGAGAAGAAGTTTATGCAAAATATGACAGCATGTCCTACTTTGTCTTCCAAAGAGCCCTAACTGGTGCTAGAAGTAGATGGGGCTGATTATCATAGGTCTTTAAAAGATCAGAACCACATAGCCCCATTAACCTTGAAGCAGCTATACACTGGGCACCAAAGTACATAGCACTGGGAAGGCAAATTAGGTGAGAGCTTTGGTGTCCGCTCACAATGCAATCGCCCATGCTCCTTTGGCCCTTGTATGATATCAACGCTACCAGACTTGACAGGATGCAGGAAGATCACAAAAGGGAAGTTTGGGAAAGAACAAGGGGATTCTACTACTCCTTTAAGAGCCAAAGGAGGGGAAGAACTGAAGTTGGTGACTACAGGTCAATTGCCAGAAGGTGCAATGCTTGAGGACAAGCATTTGATTAACCAAGGGGCAGATGATAAGGCTAAATTATTGCCTTTGTTTTGTATAATTGTAATACTCTGTTCTAGTTTTTGTTAAAACATTTGAGAGTCTAACCAGCCAAAAGCTAGTGATAAAGTCCAGAAAGAACTGATGAACCATGGGTAGATGTTTATGACATATTTTGCTAATATTATACGGATAGTGCAGTATTTCATAAAACCATCAGAATCTATGTTCTAATTTCTGGATATTTAATTTGATTAAGCTTGTTGCATGAATATTTCTGTATCATAACTAACTTGATAGGAGAGAAAGCGGCTGGAGAGTGGTCAACAACATTCATGGAGGACTGTTGAGGACCAGCTACGATGGAGTGATCATTACAGCACCAGGAAACATGACTGCTATAATGGAGCCATTATTCTAGGATGCGGGGATGTAGTGTGCCTATATTCCCTCTGCACTTTATTATGTTGAATTGGTCACCTGAACTTTACTACCCACGCTGCGGGCTGTTGTTCTTCCATCTTCTTCTCCGGCATGTTTTCAGCAAGATAGTTCCTTTTCTATTTTTGTAATAAATGTTTGATCCTCTATTTATATAGGGATTGGACTGATAGTTAGGGCTAGCTAGGAAAAATGAAAGACAAAAGTTTTTGAAAGGGAACTATTGTATCTTGCAGCAATCTATTTTCAAGTTCTATGTCTTGTTTTTATGTAATGAGTTTTTGAAACGCAATGAAATAGTTCTTGGTTTACATTCTGTGTTCATAGTTTAGCAGAAACTAACCAAGGGGGCCCACTTGGGAGGTGGAATTGGTTAGAATAGAATATATTTCATTTTTAGCATTTCTAGCAATTCTAGTATTTCAGATAGAAGTTACAATTTCTTCCTGTAGCATTGCAACTTGTGAGTGTTCCTGCAGCATCTGCAAGAATAGTTATAATGGATGTTTTAGGTTGAAATCATAGGTTTCAGTAGAGTTGTAGTTTATAGAATTTATTCCAGTAAGAAGATAAATGTATTCTTTTCCTTCAGCACTAGTGTAGGTTTCTTTTATGCATTTTTACCTTCCTGCAGCATAAGTAGAATGACTCCTTAAGGAACCTAGTGCACATATCGTGCCGACCATTTCAAGTATACGTCCTTGGGTTGACAAGTTAAATGCACCTCATAAAGGGAAAAAGTAGTCCTTAGATTGAATGAACCATTCCTAAGAAAGGCCTTGAGCATGATTATTATACACCTATTGTGAGGCGGTTCATCGAGCGCTAGTGAAATGCTGAGGGAGACAGTGAAATGTCGAGCATCAGTATTTTGTTTATTGATGAGATTTGAGATCTATGGCCAACATAATTGATTTTATTGGGATATAAGTTATTAATTAAGATTGGTCCATATTCATTTAATGCACAGGAAACCGTTATTAATGCATGGATTCAATGGTTAATTAATGACTGTATTAGAGAAGTAAATTAAATGTAAAGATGGAAAGATCCATTGGTTCTGACCTAACCAAAGATCTGCAATCCTGATTAAGCGGCAAAAGATTTATCTGACCTAGATGTAGAGGTATAATATAACCTACTATGGTTATTGTTAATGTATCAAAGTGGAATGCAAAGTGTTGCATGGTTAATTGACTGATTGGAAAGACCTAAGTAGAGAAGGCTAAGTAGAGAAGCAGAGAGAGATTGCTTGACGGATTTCCAAGAAAATCTAAAGTTTGAGATGAGAATGGAGGCCACTCAATGAATTAGCATTAGAGATGAAACTAGATCTGAATTTGCAAAGTTGTATGTATCAAATCACACCTGCTGATTACTTTCTAGCCATTGTAATAGTTCAAATCCTTTAACCAGGTTGACTTAACAGTCATTGTATAAATATTTTGAACAAGGTGACATTTAGATTGGAATGTTCTAAGTCCTCTAACAAGGCCACTCCTAATAGGGTGATTAAATCCTTTAACCAGGTCACATTTGACAGTGTGTTTTGTAACCTTTAACAGGGTTGGCTCCTCATAGGGCATCACTTCAGAAGAGTGAAATTTTGGTAGCATGTTACTGGTGGTTTTTCCCATATTGGGTTTCCATGTTAAATTATGGTGTCAAAATGTGTGAATGTTATTGTTCTGTTTTACTGTTAAGTTTCTACAAGCTTATTTCATTAGTACAGTAAATTGCACACTCTTATTGTTTATTATTGTCGAGCAGATCTGAGTTGTTGAAGTTGATTTAAAGTTTTATGTGGGCACATCTAGACCTAAGGATAACTGATTCACCCCCACCTCAGTTATTCTAAATTCATATTAACACTCTATTGGGTATTTTGTTAGAGTAATAAGTTATTTCACTTATTAATTAAATCATTTTGATTTAATTATTAAGTCATTTATTATCTATGTTTTACTTAAACTTGTTGGTTCCACTAAGAAGGGGGGGGGGGGGGGGTGAATCAAACCAAATGAAACTTAAACACTTAAAAATTAACTCACTAATTCACTCGGTAGCACTGTATACAATAATAACCGATTCACCAAATAACTTTAATAACTTAAACAACCATACATCTCATAATATGCAAATCAATGATTCAAACTCAGTAATCACAGATTTAACTCGGTTGACACCAAATTTAACGAGGAAACCCAATATGGGAAAATCCTCTATGGGAATTGTGACCCACAATAAAAATGTACCTTTCTAAAGTACGCTCAGTTAATTATTATATATTTATTAATTATTACTATTTAAGCATATAATAATTAATATGTTTATTAATTATTATTTATGCAACCTATATTTTTCCCCTTTAGGGTTCCTTGAATCCTTTTTATAAGGATTCCCTCTTTGTAAATTATTAATGAATTGAGGATGCAATTGTATCGAGAGTTTTTTCTCCATTGTTTGCACAATATGTTTCCTCTTTCATCGATCTGTTATTTTTTTGCCTCCATAGCTTTTTTGCTTCTCTCTTTTTGTGACAAGTTTGCATGTAGGTGATTCTTGGGAGTTGTAGGGTTCAGTTTTCATCAACTCCAACATGGTATCAGAGCTCCAGATATGCATGCCCCTATTCTCTTCATGAGAGATTTTGGGTCTTGGTCTTCAGATTTGCGTTTTCAAAAGGTTTTTAGAAGGTTTTTAGTTTTAGATTTTTGGTGTTTTGGGGGGTACCTATTTTTGGGAGAATTTTGGGCCTAAATGGACCTCACCATCATGCTCATAAGGCCAAAAAAGATTTCATATAAGGTTTATCAGTTTTGGCCTCTATGACATCTGGAGCAAAAAATTGTCCTTCTGGTCGTACAAGTACAAATGCATGTTTTTCGAGGACAAAAAAAAATTCACAAAAGTTTTTTTTTAAAAAAAAAGAATTATCTTTTTAATAAAGTTTTTCTAAAAGAAAAACTTTATTATTGTTTTTCAAAATTTGAAAGAAATTTTAAAAAAATAAGCGTACCTTTGATGCTTGCATGTGTAGGTATGCCTACATGTGTAGGTGATGACATCGACATTTGCAGGTTAGAGATACGACTTTAATTTGACAGCCATGAACCCATCAATCATATTTGTCTTTTGTCACAAAGAGAAACCGGTCATTTTTTGCTCATATCTTGAGCATACAGTATCAAAATTTGCCAAACGAGATATCATCGGAAAAGTGATTTTGAGCTCATCCTATTTTTGGAGGTTTGGTTTTCTAATTTTTCTATCTTGCAGGGTTATTTCCCAATCAAATTTAGACTTCTTTTTTGCACTCTAGGAGTCATATCTTGCTCATCCGAACTCCATTTTTTGACATCCACATATCCTTAGAAAGCTAGTTATGTGCTCTTTCTTCTTGCATAGGTCTCATTTACACAATATTCTCTAGGTACATTTTATTCAAGTTTTTATTTTTTCTAACCTGGTAAATATCTCTGATGTTTCAGGTCCTGAGTTCATTTTCCTTGCATGGGATGACTCTTTTTTAGTTGTTACTCATGTTCATACAACTTTTTGTCATTCTTGAGCATTATAGACATCTATTTCTATAGCATTTCTTTTTTGCAAATGCACTGAGATAAAGTGTTATATGTTGTATTCTTGGGATCTTGCACATTTTGTGCCTATTTGTACTTGCACTATGTTATAAAGTGTCATTGAGGGGTTTAATGTTTGCCTTTGTTTGCCATATACATTTTTAAAGTGAGTGTTCTTTCCATGACATTAGCCTCATGATGTGTGCCAAGAGAGTGGTCCTTCCATGACACCATCCTTTATATTTGTTTATACTTTCTTCTGCACTTTCTATGTTCTTGGTTCTTCATCATGCAATTGTTCTTGGCATTTTATTTCAAAGTACCTATCATGCCTCTCCCTACTCAAAATTATAGGGGGGGTATCTCCTATTGGTTCTAATGCTTCCTTGGTTTGATGGAGTGATCTATGTATTCAATATTTGTTCCTATGTACTAGGCAGATGCAGTGGATGGATACCTATGAATTTTGGTGAGATGGATCATTTAGCATATGGACACTCTTTCATTCATGTTTTTGAGGTGACTTGTTGCCTTTGACTGATCAACTCTTCAGACTTTGGTGTTTTTTCCATCTATATTTTTGAGTTTCAATGTTTGCCTTTGTTTTCCATCCTGATTCGAGTAGTGTCATTTGAGGGCACTCATGCAAATTATAGTCTTCTCTACTTGATCATGTTCTATTACAGTGGAGGTTCCAATAGTTATTCTTTGACAATGTTTACAGCTTCATGCTTCAGAGGTGTTCTTCATTTTCTTCCTTTGTTCCTATTTTCTGGTAAATTCTCTAGTTTGGAGGCTTCTTCAGTCCTTCACTAGTCTTCATCTCTTTTCGGAGAGAGGTTTTTCCCAATGGGTTTTCTCCTTTTCTCTTCTTTATAGATATTTATTGTACTTGGGCACCTGATCAGGCCTTGTTTTCAGGACCCATTTCCTACTTTCAATAGTTGTTTCTAGGTTTTAGATACTCCCTATGTTTATCTTAAGGGGGGGGGGGTGTTAGAGTAATAAGTTATTTCACTTATTAATTAAATCATTTTGATTTAATTATTAAGTCACTTATTATCTCTATTTTACTTAAGCTAAACTTTAGGCATATAATAATTAATATATTATTTATGCAACCTAGATTTTTCCCCTTTAGGGTTTCTTAAATCCTTTTTATAAGGACTCCCTCTTTGAAAATTATTAATGAATTGAGGATGCAATTATATTAAGAGTTTTTTCTCCATTGTTTGCACAATATGTTTCCTCTTTCATCGATCTATTATTTTTGGCCTTCATAGCTTTTTTTCTTCTCTTTTTGTGATAGGTTTGCATGCAGGTGATTCCTGGGAGCTACAGGGTTGAGTTTTCATCAACTCCAACATAATTGGCTTTCAAAATGGAGATTATGGGTATATTTAAAGGTGAGAGTGATAATTTTGGATTGGTGAAAGAATTTTTTAGGAGTTTAAGGTTTCTAGATTATAGTGAATTTTAGGGTTTTATATCTCTAATACTGACTTGGGTAAGGATGTGTTGGAAATATATTGAAGCTAGGTTACTGAGAGGGGGGGGGGGGGGAATCAGNTTAAGGTTTCTAGATTATAGTGAATTTTAGGGTTTTATATCTCTAATACTGACTTGGGTAAGGATGTGTTGGAAATATATTGAAGCTAGGTTACTGAGAGGGGGGGGGGGGTGAATCAGGAACCAATAAAACTTATTCTCTTTTATCCTTTATTAGATTGTCTAATCTAATTGCATGCATAGAACATAAAAGAAATAAACATCCATAAAACTTGACACAATATTTGGTTACCCAGAAACCTTCCAACTAGAAAGTAAAACTGGGGTGGGGATGGTACCCACAAGATTTAGTACTGCAGTATAAATTTAGCCTGTTAAAGCTTAAAATTGACCACTTCTGATGGTCTGCCCTGTTAGGATCAATAATGATTGTTAGGTCCACCTTGTTAAAGGATTTGTACAATACAATAAAGTATGCAACTCTGTTAGGAGATTTGAAAAGGACTGTTAAGTCCACCCGATTAAAAGATTTTGATGATACACCTGTTAGGATGAACCAGTGGATGATATGTTATGCAACCCTGATTTTCTGAATGAGATCCTTTGAGATAATAGTGATCACCTGAATGTGATAGATGAGTCTCTTTGTTCCTTTTAACATTGTAGCCTTCTAATCAAACTGCCACTTCATATTTGCATATCCATACTCTACTATTGCTATTTGTACACTCTTGGATAAATAAAATATCTTACATATATACCATATCCAAATCTTACACAAGTTAGCTTCCATGAGATAAATTAATATCCAATAATAATAACTAAGTCGACCCAATACTGATACTTGGGTCTGGTAATCCACTCAGGTGATATACTGACACTTGGGCGACATAGTGAACTGCCAACTCTGGCACTCGGGCTACACAAGGTGCTTAGGTCACATTGATCACTTAGAGATAGTTTGCAACTTGGGTAACACTGGTGACTCAGGTGATACTGATTTCCACTATCTGCTCGGTCGATATTGCAACTACTCAGGCTACACTGCAACTACTCAGGTTGCACTTCAAGCTGCTGACTCGGTCAACATTGTAATCATATAAGTGACTAAGTGTTTTGGAATTAATTGACAACATGTCTTTCCATAAGGTATACAATCTCCCCCTTTGGAATTAGTGACAAAACACTTATCATATCCAAAAAATCTGATCAAACTGCTAAGTCAAAACTCCCCCTTACCATGTGCTTGGGTACTTGCTCGGGTTTTGATAACTGCTCTATAACTCGGTTACAACTGACTCTGTTTTTTATTTTTCAAAATTGTTTTTGATTATGTGCTATGTATATCTTCCTCTACTCTTTACATGTATTTCCTCTCACACACTCACACACACACACACACACACACACACACACATCTTATCTTTTATCCTTGTATATATACATATATTTTCTATCTTTCCCCCTTATTTTTATGCCATAGGCATTTTGATTTTGGAAAGCCCCAGCCTATTTTTACACATCAAGGGTTGGAGGTGGCCAAGAGCCCAATGACTACCATTGGGAGCTTCTTAGCCGTCCATCCTTTAATTTATCAACTATCACATCCTCATTTCTTACACTGCGATATAGATAGGAAAATTAAATGGTTTACCTACTCTGATACTCTCTAAGCATGCTTGGATAGAACATAGGAGACAATACAATTAATTGAGAGGGATTCCCAATGAAGAAATCCATGTGAAGGCATGGGCATCCCCAAATGCATTTAATATATTAGGTGTCATTAAATTGGATGGTTGACTGAGAATAAACATCCTTTGTGTGAGGACGCAGGCTCTACATAAGGGGGAAATGCCTTCATAAAAAGGGGAGCTCATGGTGACAAGGGGGAAAATTTAAGCTAGATAGAGGAGTCCCTTTATGATTTTAGGATGGAATCTTGAAGCTAGCCTTTTTCTTCTTTGTGATTTTAATGGTTCCAATGTTTGAGGCATTTTGTGAAATAGTTCACGTGTCTTGTTTGCGCTTCTATATTTTAACACGCATGCCTTCTAGGATAGCTACGTTAACCACATCTAATGTAATCTATCGTGTAGAGTTTGTGACCATCTATATGTGACCTTGATTTAGTAATCCTTTTAGTGAATCCATGATTGTGTTTGCCGAATTGTTTTGGTGGTTGCTTGCTCTGCAACAATCCCATGGCTATTTCGTGAATCTGATCTTTGGAAACATGGGCATAACTTCCAAAGGAGATAAACAAAATAAAGTTCTTAGGCTTGTTGTCAAGCCAACTCCTGTAGTTATACTCGGCCCACATGCTTTCCCCCACCTTGCCCTTGGATTGAAGCAATGGACCCACTGAACAAAATGGGATTCCTGACTGAGCTTGTAGCTCTTCAATTGTTTTCTTCTCCAACTCCTCTACTGTGTTGGAAGCAATCCAATCTGCAGCACGGGTAGACTGAAATGCTTGGTATATAATTTTGTGCACCAGAGATGATACATCCCGCTCTTGTAGATATGAAGGAAGTTTCATTAATTTCAGAGCTGGAGCTCCGAGAATGTAGTTTATCAGCTCATTTTCTGTAACACAAAGTTCACTATTAGTGTTTTGTCAAAATGGCATGACCCAAGTCATATTACTGTACATCCAGATGTTTTTTATTTGAAGAATAAGTGTCTGTATTATCATTTATAACACAGAGTTACACATATTAAGAAAAAAATAGAAAAGCGTGTAGAAATAAATACACATATTGAGAAAAGATAGAAAGGTGGGTAGAAAAAAAGTTGGTTTAGAGTATAAAAATATAGATTAAATAGTAAATTTTAACAGGATATTTTAAGTTTTATTTTGGTTCCACTATTTTTTTACAATTCTAATGGTACATTCTATTTTATCGCAGACAGGGAATATGCACTTTAGTCTTGCCAATTACTCTTTCTTGAAAGTTTTTAAAACTTTTCCCCATAAAACTTTTAGTGCATATCTTGAAATCCTAGTAATCTATGAGACCATTTTTCCTTTGAGGTCCCATGAGTTATCCATGCGTTGATGGTTTCCTGTACACTGTTTGAAAGCTTCGGCCACTATCACGCAGTCAGGAAATGACAGGAAGAGTTTGGGAATGGTTGAGGGGCCACAACCTTGCACATGTCAATCACCTTTTCTTGAAGGTTTGAAAGTCCTTCCAAAACTGAATTTTTTCCTTTTTACATTCCAATAAGCTGATTCTCCAACTAAGAAGCCTTAGTTTGAATGCAGAAAGCCGCTCTTGTAAAATTTGCTCGGTACTTAAGTGTGTAGCTTTTTATGTTTCCTTCCTTAATATGACCACACATTTTACTTTTATCTTTTTGTGTAAAAATCCTTAAACTATGACTGATTCCCTCTTTGGTTTCATTTACAGCTATCATTGGAAGCCTCAAATTTTTTCTTGAGGTGTTATCTTAATTTGGTCACTCCGTATAGTTTGATCTAAAAGTTATCACCCTTATTATTACATTTTTCAACAAAATTAGAATGATTTCTTTAAGTTATCTTCTAGTTCTATTTGAATTTTTTTTAAAGAGGAATGGTTAAAATTTCATATATTCTTAAATGAGACATTTGAGATAGATACAAAATATAGTTTATGAATTTAGAAACCATTGTTTAGAAATTTAATAAAGATCTTCTTGAATAAACATCGAAGACTTGCCATGATATATAGTATATTAATTAAAGTGTGAAGTTATGGTCATATCTTATTCTGGTGAATTATAGAAATGGATTTATGACTTAATAATCTATAATTTATTACGAACTTCTATGAGTATTGTGGTAATGAGAGTTCATTTGAAATTATGTATATATGTATATATATATATATATATATATGTATATGTATATATATATATATGTATATGTATATATATGTATATGTATACACACACACACACACATATATATATATGTATATATATACATATACATATA
>MU223866.1:1460577-1487376 GCA_018584345.1 Thuja plicata | reverse complement strand
ATATGTATATGTATATACACACACACACACACACACACACATATATATATATATGACATACTAACAACTCATAATTTGATTATTGCAAACAATTGTGAATGAGTACAGTTGTTTTACAACACCCTAAATCAAGTGTGGATCAAATTATAATTGTTATAGTGTGTAATAATCAAGGGAAATTTGAGACCAATAATATATATTTCTATTAAAGTTATATATTGAATAGATTATTATTATTAAATTATCCATTTTATAAGGATTCAAAAATAAGAGATAATTAAACAATATTTATGCTTTCTTATATATGTCACTAGCATAGTATAACATGATTTCACAATAGATTTTATTCATACTTCCTCCAATGCAATGTTAGTTGAAGTTACATATGTTTGACTTTATCCAATGATTGGTGCTACGGGTACACAAATATTTTGAAAGAAGTTTTGCATAAATAATTTATAATATGTGAACATTTATTGTCGGCTCATGATGTTATTAATATTTTAATGATTATGTTTGAATCAATTAAGTTTCAGTTACAGGGGAGTTATTAAGTAGGTAAAAATATCAATTCAATTCTAATGAATGCATTATAATCTCATGTGCTCATGATACTCATGTATATTTCATATGCTCATGTATGCGTGGAGGCATCCTTATGTTTTCTCTGTGATTGAGATGAATTCATGTTACTTTACCTTTTGGAATAATATGATTGAGATGGAAAAGAGGACTTGTATTGATCAAGATCATCGAGAAAAAGGGACGACCATTGGAACAATTTAGACCACCCAATTATTTTTTCACTTTCTTTGCAACTGCCATAATGGTTGACGTGACAACCTCTTTCAGATGGAACTATGAAAACAATTTGGTAGCCGCTTGGATGGATGAAGAAGAGTCAGTGGACAGCTCCGTTCGATTGTATTGAGATCTTCTCATTTCGTCGTATTCATCATACATATCGTCTTTCACGAAATTAGAAAATTGTATTCACTAGCAGATGGAGGCAGTCATTCAACAGAAATACAGGGAAGTGGTGTTAAATGGTTGTGTGGAGGTTGAAATGACTGTTTATAATGTGAGGTGCGATATTTCTCGATTGGCATTCAGGAAAAAGTAAAATGGTAAAATGAAATTCCACGGGAAATGATCTAATGGTCATGGATGTCTCATGCCCGATTAAAGGAAATGATCATTTCTTTTCATAGTTATCACTTGCTTTCCCCACTATCAGACTAAACGAATCCATTTTTTCTCAGCCTTCTTTACTCGCCATATAATTGCTCTATCCATTTTTTTCGTGCAGTTTCAGAAGAAGAGGAATTTTTTTTTAGAATAAGCATATGCGTTGCCCCTAACTATGCTACCCCTATGCTAATGGTGACCTTGAATAAGTCCTCTACAAACCTTGTTAAAAAGGTAACTTCACACAATTTTTCTTGGTACTGCCTACCATTCTAAGTTTCTTGTGTTTGAGAAATCATTGCGTGTCAATGAAACTAGTCTTAGTACTGATTATTTGAGTAGCTGGAAATATGAGCAGAGTAGTTAAGGGTAGAAAGGGATTTTGGAGTGGGTTTTGTATAAAAATGAGAGTGGGAAGGAAGTTCCTACAGTTTCATGTGGGGATTGCAAAGTGGCCATTTTTTTGTCAGGAACTCTATACAACACATATGTTGTGCTATAGATCATGCCCATTTTTCATTATTTGTGGAGGAGAGAGAGAGAGAGAGATCAATACAAAGATAAGGGGATCTAGAGAGGATGAGAGGAAGTGACAAACAAAGGGACAAATACTTAAATGACCTTTCCATAACTCTACAACATTCCCATTGCACACTGATCATGACTTCCCTAACTGACCTTCCTATTTACACATCATAAATATTCCTCTTGGTGAAATCTGAAAACAAAAATGAATGGTCTACAACGCACTTAGTTACCTAGCAGACGACAAGATATTTTCCTCCACAACACCCGATAATGGTTTTCTTGAATGCCCTATATTTTTCATCTAACGACGTGAAATACACAAGAAGGGAATGTCCATGTCATGTTCCAAATTTCCCACATTGGTGCACACTGGGAGGATGCTACAATTAGGGCAATCCATGAGACCACATTCATAGAGCAATTTGTAACAGAGTTCACTTACCTTGTTTGCACTTTCACATTTTCACGCATCTTTGCCAGACAACATTCAAATTGTTTCTTTCATGGCCCATACCATGTTCCAAAGCCCTCCATATTGGCCAAGGAAAGGAGAATGCTATAAAACATTTTAGAATTTGGCACTACACCTATAGATTAAACAAAATAGTCTTTGATTCAAAACATTGAGGGCTTTACAGAGTTTACCATGTGCATATTTTCTTATTTAACATACCATTGTTGTTGCTATAACGATGTGTGTATGGATGTAGTGTGTGGAGTGTTGAAATTTGTACAAGAAACAATCTCACCCTCTACAAAGTAATGGATTTTTATTTAATAGTAAATGCTAAGTATTTTTATTATATTTTGAATGTTAAATTGAATGTACATTATAAATCTATGTTTTAATTGCATTGTTAGTATGCTTCTTAACAATCTCACCCTCTACAAATTAATATATTCTCATTTAATGGTGTTATATATAGACCTAGAAAGAGGGAGGGCTATAAGGGTAGATGGAAGATGTAAAGATATAAAGAGGAGAGAATGATAGATATAAAGATAAAGTAGAAAGTGATAGAGAAAGAGGTGGAAAGGGGGAGATATATAGGGATAGAGAGTGATAGAGAGGGAAACATTGAAAGTGAGAGATGGAGAGGAAGAGATTAAAAGATGTATAGATGGTGAGATATATTGATACAACAATAAGGAGATCTAGAGAGGATGCGAGGAAGTGACAAAAAAGGGACAAATACTTAAATGAATTTTCCATAACTCTATGACATTCCTATTGCATGCTAAGGTGTGATTGCTAGTTCACACAAATGCCAAAAAGAATAAATACAAGGTAATACCAAAATATGATAGGAAATCACAATGTACCTTCAAAATTTGAGACAAATTCTTGTCCCAATTTTCTTGCAACACCTTCAGGATGTGCAACTCAATCTGAATCTCTGCTAACAACTCCATCATAAGCTTTGCAACTGAAAATTTGTTATCATGTGTGAGTGTCTTTGCATGAGAAATATGTTTTTACATGACATCCATGTGTGGAAGGAGTTGGCTCTGTGTAGCTATAAGGGATTACCTTGTTCTACTGTCTTCCCTTAGTAACTCGTCCTGCAGATCAGTAAGATACTTGATCTTGACAAAATGTACTGAGCTAGAACTTGGATCAAGTGCCAACTGACTTTCAATTGCCTTCAAATCATTGTCTATCTTTGCCATCTTGTTCTTGATTTCCATGGTAAAGTTGGAAGTGTCACTCATCTTTACAAATAATGATACAACATTATTCACAGTGATTTCTAGAGAGCTAATGATAGTTGTTAGCTTGACCTGATCTATTGCAATTTTACCTGCAACATTCTCTAGAACCTTGTTCTCAAATTTCCTTTCTTCCTTCTACAGTAATTTATCCTGGCCATTAAGATCTGTGTTGAACTTGTGAACAATGTCAACAAGTTGCTCCATAATAGAGTCATTCTCATTGACTTCAATTTCTATAGAATCAAGGAATATACCTTTGATATCTTCTAGTACTCTATTCTTTTTCTTCTCAGCTCGAAGCTTCTGTTGTCTTGCTCTTTTCTTCCACAGTTCACCAAGTATATCCATTTTCTTGGCTGTCAGGTTAGAGAGATCCCAATTAGGAATCATAATGTCTTCCTCAAGATCAATTTCATCAGTGATTGTTTCTTTACCCTTGACCTTGGAAGGAATTATTTCTTTACCTTTCCCATCATCATCCTTATCCTTTCCATCCTCAGTGTTCTCCTTAGTATTGAGTTGGAACAGGTCATTGGAATTCTTTTCACCAACTGTAGAATATGTATCAACTGTAGAAATGTTCACAGTGACCTTCTGTGACTCTGTTTGGCTTGGACCAATAGTAGGTGGAGCCTGATGCTTGGTTCCTACTTGACTTGATGTATATTCTATAGTCTTTTGCTTGGTCGAAGATAAGATTTTTTGAATAGGTGATTGGGGCAGGGATGCCATTACTTCTACTGCTATCTGTTCAACATTAGATTATTCAATGGTCTGAACCTCAGGTAACTCTTCATCTTTATCTTGTACAAGAGGGTCTGTACTCTGTTTCTCTGCCTTATCTTCTTCCTTGATTTCAAAAATTGTCTTCCATATCTTTGTTGCGGCTTGCACAACATCCTCTATTTTCTTTCTCAAGATTTGAAAAGTCCTAAACCTTGGAGTGTGATTACTCTCATACTGAGTCATAACATCTTTTTCCTCTTTACTAGTCATAGTAGGCATGACTTGCTTCAAGTTTTTCATTCAGATGTCCTTTTCAATCTAAATTGCATTATTCCAATGAATTGTGATTGCCTTGAGAAGGTCTTCAGTCATATGTCTTTTCAATTCAGATAGATCATACTTCCATCTTGCCATTTTCTCTACTAATGCATCCTCAATCATCTTCTGCTCATCTTTGGTTCTGGAACCATACTTCAATGATTTGAGAGATCCCATACCACCGCCTCCTTTCAAATCTTTAATCCTCTGCTCAAAGGTAGGTGGTGGATTCTTGAATATGACTATATCTTCTTCTTCTTCATCTTCCTTAGGCAATCTCAAATTTCTTCTGGATCTAGTGAAAGAAGGGGTAGAGGCCTTAGGTGTTTTCTTGGGTGATAGCCTCTTCTTCTTAGGAGGATCTACTTCTACCTCTTCTTATTTCTTAGATTCACCATCTTCTAGCTTTATGTTATCTCCTTTGCTTCCAGTGATTGAAGGAGGAGAGTCAGAAGACTTGCCATATTTCTTTCCAATCTTCTCAATTCTCTTCCTTTCTCTCTTCAAGATTTTAGAGCTCTTAATTTCCAAAGATACTATGACCTTTTCTTCTTCATAAAGTACCAAAATATGGTTCTTTGGGATCAACAGGTTCATTCACAAGAGCTTTAATAATGTCTCTGGTCTCATCTATGTTAACCTCATATGCAAGAGGTTTCACCCATGCAATCCTAGGTTTGACTGCTTGAATGTATACCTTGTCACAGTCAACTAGGAAGCAAATATCATTCTTATAGTCTTCTACCAATTGTTTAGGGATTATGTATCTATTCTACATCTTCTCTCTAAAAATCTCAAAGTATGCATCCATGATTCTCTCAAAATTATCTCCTAATTCCACTATAAATTCATTTATATGATAAAATATGGATTTTTCCTTTTTCCATACAATTGTGCCTTTATAAGGGAAAAAATCCTGAACATAAAATAATATGCATACCAAGAGTGAACCAAACTTACATGGATTGGTCTTGGATGCTTGAATGCTCTCCATGTTTTTTCTCTATTGGATGACCTGCAACTCAGCAAGGTCAAATGAAAGATTGTTCTTGACCACTTTGTATGCCAAGTCCACAGCCTCACATGGTACACTGTTTGGTCGGCTAGAACTATATATCTTGTGTGCAATCACATGAATACCAAACTTCAATTCCATGTCTGTGACTCCATTCAATTGCATGCCTCTTCCATCCCACTCGGTAAGAGTATTCTTGGCTAGGTCATCCTGGGGTAGGGTTTTGGTTTCCTTGGATTTGTCGAGCATTGGGTACCTCATCACACGGTGTACCATTATCTTGGTGATCTTCACTATTTGCTCCAACCAGAGATACATGTTGTGAACATGGCTCAGGACAAAACTAATCTACTTTATCTGAAAGTTCTGTGGCATATGCAATATGTGGGTTAAACCCTTGACTTTGAGGTTTTTGTGTTCCGGCATCACATTTATGTCTACACAAAGTTTTTCATATGCTTGATTCATCTCCAGTGTGCCTAGTTGTTGAATGGTGCAATGATAGAAATCTTGGATGTCGTTAATCAACAATACCTTAAGAGGAATTTGGGAATAGGCTCCCATCAGATCTCTCTCTTCTACAATCACTGGATGAAGCTTAAACTTTGGTGATTCAAAGACATCATTCCT
The DNA here is from genome assembly GCA_018584345.1 of Thuja plicata. Lineage (NCBI taxonomy): Eukaryota > Viridiplantae > Streptophyta > Pinopsida > Cupressales > Cupressaceae > Thuja > Thuja plicata. Next base: position 1,481,258 of record MU223866.1, on the reverse strand, counting down.
CACTAACATCTCAGATCATTTCTTAACCTTACTGCTAGATAAAGATGCCATAATTCTCAGAGGATTGATAAAACTTCACTGCAACTAAAGCTTTCAAACACAAATTTGCTGTGAGATCACTATTAGCTCTTAATAACTCTATAAACTATAAACAATAACCCTTCAAATCCACCATTTATGAGAAATTTCATCATATATTTTCATTAAATACTCTATACTTGGTAGTTGTGACAGCTTAGGTAGTTCTCCCAGACTTGCTTGGAAGCTCGGTGAAAACTAACCTTTACATCTTCGAAACCATACAACCTGACTTAACTCGGTTAAGCCTGAGTAACTCGGATGTAACTGAGATCCCGACTCGCCAAGACCATAATGTGTCCTAGTGCATCAATATGTAGATTTGGACTTGCTAGCATATCTGGAACTGATGTATGATGGCTTGTATAAATAGTTCCAGTTATCTCCTTGCATATTTATTCGGAGATGGTGGATCCACCCAAATCACTATTTTGGGTGCCATTTGATCCTTCATTGTTTTGGTCTGAATTCTTAGGAGACTTCCTTACCCACTGCTGACTCATTTTTGTTCTGATTTCATAAACTTTTTCTTTGCCTTTCTCAAAACCAGTATCCACTTTTTCTCTGTTCATGCAATTCTTACTTAGATGATCGAGTTGTTTACACACATAACATCTCTTAGAAGGATTCATTTTTCTGAGATGAGTATTTGCACAATTTTCACCAATGTGCCCATACTCACCACAATGACAACATCTTCTCCATGTGTTGTAATCCCAACCAAAAATTGCTTTAGCTACTTTTTCAACAAGGTTCCATTTCTTAGTTCTACACTCATAAGACTTGATACCTTGTTTGTTACAATTGAAACATTTTCATTCAAACTTAGGTTTATCAGTGCATTCACTTGCCCTATGTCCATGTTTGTTGCACATGTAGCATTTACCATTAAACTTTGACTTTCCATTTCTCCAACACTTATTTTTTGTGTGCCGTAACTTACCACAATGATTACATGTGTGTTTGTTGTTCTTTTGAGCTCCTTGGTGTGAGGATTCACCTTGTTCAATATAAAGTAATCCAGTCTATCCATGATGTCTGAATTGAGTTTGCTCTATCAACTAATCCATGCTTACCCCTGAATTCATCATACTCTCATTGGTGTGTTTCTCAGTATTGAGATCATTATGCAGTCTTTCATTTTCAGTCCTTAGATTGATAACTTCTTGATTCGAACTATTGAGTTGATTTATCATATCTGCTTGTTGAAGTGACAAATGATGGATTTCCTTTTCTTTTTCCTCTAAGCTTGTACTTAGCAATATTTTATCTTCTTGTTCCATTTATCTGTCATTTTCTACTTGGTTCTTTTGTTCCACAAATTCACATATTCTTAATGAATGAATTTCTTGTTCTCTTTTCAACTTTCTAACTTCTTCATGTAAAATGAGATTCTTTGCAAGTAGGTCTTCAATGGCTGCATCAACTTCTTTAGAACTTCTTTCTTTGCATAAATCTTCAATTCTTTCTTCTACGTAGTTTTTAACTTTCATTTGCACTGCTAAATCTTTTCTTATTTTTATTGAATGAGAGAGCTGCTCCTTGAGTTAAATTATGATTTGATCCATGGCTACTTGAAGATCTAGATTTTCATTTTCAATGACTTTATCTAGTTTGTATATTTCCATTGCCTCTGATCTTTGCTCAAGTTGTTAAACTTATGATAAGAGAACCTTTAGCTCTGATACAAATTGTTGGAAATATATTGAGGCTAGGTGACTGAGAGGGGGGGGGTGAATCAGGAACCAATAAAACTTATTCTCTTTTTATCCTTTATTAGATTGTCTGATCTAATTGCATGCATAGAACATAAAAGTATTAAACATCCACAAAACTTGACACAATATTTGGTTACCCAGAAACCTTCCAACTAGAAAGTAAAAATGGGGTGGGGATGGTACCCACAAGATTTAGTACTGTAGTATAAATTTAGCCTGTTAAAGCTTACAATTGACTACTTCTAATGGTCTGTCCTGTTAGGAGCAATAAGGACTGTTAGGTTGACCTTGTGAAAGGATTTGTACAATACAATTTGTAACCACCTGAATTTGGTTTGTTCCAACTATAGACCCTATTTTCCCTAAGTGTGATTATACCACCTATTATGTCATGACAATGTTACTTTGGCATAATTCATTTAAAATCAAATTTAATGTCCTAGGTGATTTTTATCACTGAATTATATTAATTATTATAGCCATATGATTCAAATCAATTTAAACCAATTAAATCAAAACAAATTCAAACATGGCTATAGTATTGAATTGTAAAGGAATTAAATAAACCCCTAAATCAATTATCCACTTGCAAATAACCCATTCCCCTAGCCTATTTAATTTACTTAAAATGGCTATAGTCCCCTTGATTATTAAAAAGCATTAAAATGCTTAAATAATTAATGCCTATATTTTAAATGAATTAAATAAGTTTAATTCATTTCATTTATATTCCCTTAAACCCCAACCTAACCTATCTCAACCACTTCTACCTTGGGTTCTAACCCATCTCAACCTATTTCCCCCCATGCTAATATAATCCCCGTTCTAATTCTATCCTAAACCCCCTCCTAATGTTGTCACATTCCATTAAGGAATGATTAACAACTCAACCCACTTGAGAGAGTCAACTTTCTCAAGCATGACTTCTCTAAAGGACCAACTTACCAAGTTGAGCCTTACACCCTCCCATGCCTCTTAAATGAATTTCATTAATGACCCCATTAATGGATATTCTCTCTTGCCCATACCTCATTAATGGCCAAGGAATTAATGGCTCTTACACCTCATTAATGATCTTAGGGGCTCCATTAATGAACCTTGTCTCCCCCCCCCTCTCTCTCTCTCTCTCTCTCTCTCTCTCTCTCCCATTCCTCTATAAATTGAAGAGATTTAGAGCTCATAATAAGCCTCAATTTTTGAATAGTAGTGTTGTTATGCCAAGATTTTGAAGGAATCTTAAAGCATTGTAATGCTACCCATTCCTTCCTAGCTTCATGCACACTCCATAGTTAATTTCTTACATAGTTATAATGCCCATTTTAGACTAACATGCATGTTTAAATAGTTAAATGGTTGTTTTTTTAATTCAAATCTTTCATGCTAGGTTGTTTATGTCACTGATATTTAGCATAATTTGAGGGCTATTATGTTATTTGCTACACTCATCCTATTTAGAAAGCAATAAGTCGATGTTAGGGTTTTATATGCTCATTAACCCTTGTTTCTCACTAACTAAATGACTTATTGAAGTGTTGTGTCATAGGTAACAGGTGCACAAATATACACACACATTTTTGGCACCCACCGTGGGGCTTGATTTCCAACTTGGCCTCATTTTGTATCAATTTTTCACTAATTTGCATGCCCAAAATTCTATTACAGGGTCATTTTTGGTAATTCTGGATCGCATCCGGGATACGCCCTCGCACCACAGTAAACGAGGCTCGCATCTGGGATTCCCAAATCATTTCTGGTTTAAACTCGCATCTTGGGAGCAGGTAATCACATCTGGTAAGGAAATTTGCATCGGGTTTTGAGTCATTTTCTATCTTTCTGGATCGCATCTGGTGAAAATTTTAGTGAACTTTATTTGCCTAACTCTAACATCTTGACAATTTGTGTTTTTGACATTTTGCAGCTTAACATTTGTTTGCAGGTTGTTATTAAAGGTTTTTCATGGGAGTTGAAATAACGGACACTAACTCAGTTTTTTAGGTTGCCAACCCCCATCTTGACCTCTATTTACTTGCTTTCAAACATTAAGATACATTTTCCAATCTATCACTAAACTGACTAGAGGACTATGCTCTTTTCCTTTTAAGGAAAATCAAAAACTCACGCATCAGTTTATGGGTTGAACGAAATTTGGAGTTAATTGAACAAGCAATCAAATCGTATAATTCTTTTGGGATCAGTAAATGAACAACACAAATCACTAAATCTTGTGGATCAAAGAACAAGTTCAACTATTTAATTCATTTTTGGGACACAAAAATTGAACAAGCAAACTCACTAAATATTGTGGCTAATTGAACAAGGCAAATCTCTTTTTCAAGCAATCTTGTTTTCATTAAAATAGGAACATCTAAATTAGGCACAACATTGCTTGAGGGAAAGAACTACTTTTCTTGACTCTATTTTAGGAGAAAATGACTTAGATTAGGAGAGTATGCTCTTCTTCTTCGGGAGAATCAGAAATCTAGACCTCCAAAGCTAGCTAATCCTTTGTATGCATATTTAATAGTAGAGGGCTTGCCAGTTAAGGAAAAAATCTCCCAGGAATGACCCAAGTGAGGACAGGTTTTATGCCAACCCTTCCAAATCACTATAAATAGTTGCTTCCTCATAGGCTAAATCCTCGGAAGATGGAGCCAGTTTTGTTCATGAAATTTTGACATCATTCCTTGAACATGCTTGGGTATATGTAGAGTGGAGCTGCTTGAATCTTGCTTGCAAGACTACATATATTCAGGTACTCATAGGGCTATACACCTCAATTTTTCCTTGTGCAATTCTACGGGGGATGATTTCGAATGGATTGCCCAATAATCTACAACAACTTCAACTGAAAGAATTCCTGATTCACCCCCGAAAGGGTGATAATCTTTGTGCAAGGCAAAAAGTAATTGCCCCAAGACACTCATCATATTGTGCCCTCACTTGCATTTGGAGTCAGCTAATACAACATCGTGACTGGAGCCATTGCATGCTTGGTGATGGTCATATTTTGATTAGCATTTGAGTGTGTACCTAAGTCAACCAGCAAAGATTTTCATCCTCCACCTAGAGAATAGGAAAAAGATGAGTGTCTGTTTCACCCTCCTAACAATGCAAATCCGTTTGATGTGTTTGAAAAATCATTAAAAAGAAAAAATCTTTCAAACGAGAAATAATATTCAAACCTTCAGATACATGTGTTTTTCACTCACTGGCAAGTCTCCAAACATGATCACAGATCAGACAAACTGTACGAACTCCCAAAATGCAAAATTCAAAACTGGCAAAATCTGACAAAGGCATCATAAAATTGCATCCTGAATACCCTGTATCACATCTAGCTTTTAGGATTGCATCCAGTATACTACCTCACATTTGGTCAGCACATAGTCGCATCTAGGATTTAGGCTTGCATCTGGTGTCATCAGAGGCTCGCATCTGGGAGCTTGCATCTAGGACAATGGGTACTTGCAAAGGTATTTCTTAGAAATTCTCAGTTGATTAGGATACCCTTTTGGCTCTTTAGCTGGTCCCTGTTGTTTTTTCTGGTCTCCTTGTTAAAAATTCAAAAATGTTTCGAACGTCTACCTTGCATGCTTAATCAGTCTTTCATGATTGGTTCAATATGTGTGGTCTACCTGCTTTCTACCAACAATTTGGTTCCTAGCTCACTACCAGGGCATTCTAACCCTCTGATGCTAGAATCATTTACGTCCACCAATAATAAACAGTTACTCTTACCTAGACACACCCACTTGAACGGTCTGAAACTCTCACTTGCACTATTGGGAAACATTGACAAAGTTGAGAAACAACTTCATGGTTAACACAAGATGCAACAAGTACATGTCCAAAGGATCAAAAGTGCCTCCTAAAACACCACACTTTTAAGGGGAAAAATCTCATAGGTCCCTACTCGATCTAGACTCCCCACAAATGGATAGCAACACTCGCAGATGGATTGAGGCTTTTAAGGAATATAACCATGGAAAAAGGCCCAAAGATATGGATGAGGAAGAGGAACCTAAGTTTGATCATCCCTTATTTGAGTCTGGTAGTGAGAATGAAATCACTGAAGAAGAATATGAAAAACTCAAACAGAGCAAGAGATTCCATAGAATAATGGAAAATATGCTTGATGAGGATAAAGAGAAATACTTCCTCCATCTAGCATCCACAGGTGTCAAATTACCAAAGGATTATGATGTGGAAAAGCTCAAATAAAAGGAGGTGCCAACTCCTATATCCATTCTCACCAAGCAACTCACTTTGATGCAAACAGAACTCACAAACCTCAAATAGGAAAAAAGAAACCCAAAACACAATACTCTTTGGACGCCATTTGTCCATTTCCTTTTGGGAAGAGTATCACTATGGTCCTGTTTCCTCCCAACATGGCAAGACCCAAGTGTGACAAATACACAGGAGAAACTGACCCACATGATCATGTGAGGGATTTTTGTGCTCTAAACATAGAATACATGCACAAACCTACATACATCATGCGACTATTTCTAGGAAGTCTAGGAGGTAATGCCATGGAGTGGTTCTCAAAGCTAAACCCTAAGGTCAAAACATTCGAGAAGCTAATTCAATGATTTATTCAACATTACTCCTATAACATACAACATGATGTGACCATGATGGACCTATGTAATACCAAAGAGAGAACTAGTGAATCATTTACACACTTCCTACAAAGGTGGAGGAAGATCTTTGCATGATATTCAAGAGCTATTCCCGAATCGGAGAAAATGGAAATCTTCGTTAATAACCTGGTGCCTGAATTGAACTATGCATTGCAAATGCAAGACTCTCCAAGCTTTGACAGAATGATTAAAAATGCCATTTGTATTGAGGAAGTCATGGTCAAAAGAGGGGAGATTACCCTTCAAAATGAAAACAAGACCAACAACTCCAACTCCAAACCTAAATGGTGGAAGCAAAATAAGAATGTTGTTAATGACAGAGTGGTTGATGCCTCTAACATTAATCCTAAACCTGAGGTATTCAATCTAACCAATAGCATGCAAGCAAGCAAGGATGCCAAGGTAACGACTCCCATACCCAAAGCAAACACTAATAATAGCAAGGGTCGAACATGGACTTCAAAACCTCAAAGAAATTTCACTCTTTTGGGAGAACCCCTTGAGACCATTTTGAAAATACTATTGGATAACAAAGTTCTCACAATCCCGGATTCCAAACCGTGGGAACCAATGGTCAAACCCAGATGGTGGGATGATAATTCCTATTGTGTCTTCCATAAAAACAAAGGACACAAGACTAATAATTTCTTCAAAACTCAAACATGTCATTCAAGACCTCATTGAAGGAGGTAAGATCAAAGTAGATGGACACACTACTAATGAGGATCATACAACATTCAACAAACCCTTTCCTAACTACGACAAAGGAGAAACATCTAAAGGGAAAGGTAATGAAGTCAACTACACCTATTCCAACAATGACAATGTGATCAATATGCTCAACATTAAGACTGAGTCAATCAGTGTGGTCACAATCAAAGGTGTCTCATCCCACTCAAATGCCGTAACACGGAGCCAAGCACAGGTCATGATCAAAGGACCTCTAAAACCAACATCAACATCCAAGGTTCCTATCATAACTATTCCTAAACCAGTAGAAAAACACGTGGTTACTATTCCTAGAGTAAAATATGACTTGGTAGACCAATTACAATGAACCTTGGAAAAAATTTCCATTTTTGAGTTGCTCAAAATATCCACAGTACATAGGGAAATCCTAGAACATGCTCTACATGCTGCTAATGTTCCAAAGGATATTGATGTAGACAAGTTGCAAGTGATGATCAATCACATCTTAGTGCCACATTACCTCTCTTTTTCTAAAGAGGATGATAAGTCATTAACACATCCACATAATCAACCCCTCCATATTGAAGTCCTTATTCATAAATCCTGTGTCAGACGCATGTTGATAGATGGAGGTGCAGGATTAAATATCTGTACACTTGATCTAATCAAGAGACTGGGTCTCTCAGAACAAATAATTGACTCTAGAAGAAAAATAACTATCAAAGCTTATGATGAGGAGGAAAGATCCTCCGTAGGTCTTATTGTTATACCTATAAGAGTTGGGCCGATTGAGAGGAATGTCACATGTCAAGTTCTGGATCTGCCCCCGACCTACAATATCCTATTGGGGAGACCATGGATTCACAGAATGCAAGTTGTACCATCTACTTACTGCCAGTGCATAAATTCCCACATAATGGGGTGGAAGTGACAATTCCTACAGATGTTAAATACACTTGTAACAATATCAAAGCAGGTAGCATAATCTCGCACAACAAGGAGGCTATGGATACAATTGCTACTGAAACTACCAAGGACATGGTTATGAAGAGTTTTGGCAAAACCTTAAAACTTGAAGAAATAGGTATGGGAGAGTACAAGCTGGACCTAACTCCCTCACTTATAGAACTCCCAGTGTCACCAAGATCCTATGGAAAACTTTCCTCAACATTCACACCTATAGCATCCAAGGAGCCAAAAGTACACAAAGCAACTAGCATGGTAAAGACATCCACATCTTCTTTAGATAACACAGAAGAACATGCAGTCTTGGACTGGCTTTACAAAGGAGAACCGATGGAATCTGAGGTCAAACATGCAAAGATATCCCCAAAATAGTATGGCAAGGGATATGATTTCCTCAAACAAATGGGATACAAGGGAAAACGACCTCTAAACGACACAGGACAAGGGCTTATTGAACCTATACCCATGGAATTATGAAATACTAGATATATACATTACTGATATATATATCGTTGCACATTCATAGCATACATTTTGCATTCATAAAAAGAAGCAACAGGAAAATACCAAAACAAAGCATCCATGTATTGCATTTTTACTTTTACATCCTAAGTGCATCCATACATCTATTTTGCATAAAAGAAAGTCAATAACATACATTTGCATATTCACATACTACTAATTGAAACATGTTTATATCAATAATGACTCAACACATACATAAAATGATGTCACCATCTAAATCTAACTCATCAAGGGACCAAGATATCATCATATGTGCGAATAACTCTATCAAAGCAAAGAGACAATCGTAAGACCTATCAAAATCAAGAGCTGCATATATGTGTGTCCAAACATGGTACAAATCAAACAACATCTGGCATAAAAAGTATCAATGAGACATAATGAATTAGATATACATATATAAATGTCATATACAAAAGAGGATCTCAGTAGGATCCAGATATACAATGTGAACTCAGATATACAATATATGACAATATAAATCAGCTCTGGCTCCCCCCCTCTCCCTGATCTGGAGGTGGAGGAGGAGGAGGTACAAATAGAGGAGGAGGAGGCATCGCCCCCTCAGACTGCTGAGATAACCGTAAAAAGACACTGCCCTCTACCCCTCTGACACTACCGCATGTTAAAGAGCATAATAATATGTAGCCCTCTATCCCTGATGTGTAGCTGTGCGGGCCTGTACATCTCTCTCTACTTGGAGTCTCTCCATCTGCATGTCCCTATCTACAAGCAAGGCATCTAATATAGCAAGCCTGGACTCTACTGCTGTGGCTCTCACCTCTAGAGCTTTAATCTACGCTCTTAGCTGCTCTCTCTCCTACTCATACCTGGAAAGAGGATCTCCATCTCTACTTGTATCCATGTCCTGTGGTCTATCCTGTGACCCCTGCTGCCTCTATCTTTGTTGATCCCTAGTAAGGAGTAGACCAGGATCCCTCTGAGGATCTATAAATCTAAATCTTTGACACCTCCCCTGTCCACTACCACTCGTGCCACCTATGTCAACAACAACACCACCACCACCCCTATCATCTCCATCATCACTGTCATTAGGGGGAGGACGCCTGCCATCTCTACCACCATCCCTTCCACCATCCCAACCTCCATATCTTTCAGCAGCCTTATCTCTCTATGCTCCTCCCCTCCCTTTGACAGGATGATCCTCGAGATTGTAATCTAAAGGCTCCTCTATGCAAGGAATGATCTCCTCCAGTACAGTGAAACAAGGAAATGGGTACTGGAGCATCTCGGTGACATATCCATCTAAAACACCTGCATCAGCCACATCAAGGTGGAGATCCCAGTCTACTCCAACCATATCATGAATCTCCTGATGTGCAGTCTCATACCTCAGCTAGGCACCCCACAATGATGCCTCATCTCAGATCCGTGCATAAATAGTGATATCCTGTATCCTGCCCTACCGTCGGCCATACTGTCTCAGCACTCGGGTGTGAATAAACTGCTTTATCACATATCTGGTGCTCCCTATGAGATATTGGATTTGAAATAAATAGGGTACCTATCATGCATCTGAGGTCCACTCCTCGCAGTCTAAATATGGTCACCAAATGACCTCAATCATGTTGTCAAACAGTCGACGCCAGAACTCAACCTTGCCCAGATGGGGCTGCTGAATGAGACCTGCATACATGTATACATAGGGCTGCTCAAGTGCTTATTGCCTATCTATAATTGGCTGTGTAATAAGGATGTGCTCCCAGGCCCAGATATGAAGAATAAGGATACCCACATTCATACTACGGGTATAATGATATACTATCTCATGAAGCTCTCAATACATATAGGCTAAAATACAACTACCCCATGCAAATCTTTGTCTGTGGGTAACCATCTGCTCTAACATGTCTACCCAGCTAACCATGAATCCATGCTGACCTCTATCTAGCATCAGAATGCCACCTATCAGACTTGCTAAGTACACAGATAAATGATCATAATGATTGACCATATAATCCCATGAGAGATATCTGTGATCAATCGTGTCATCCTGGAAATATCGACGTACAACACCAATCACCACATCAGTCATCGAATCAAAGCGCACCTCAACACCAATCATCAGGACCTAAAGTATTTGCCATACATTCTCTGGAGTCACTGTGATCCCCCTAGTCGACAGATGGAAGGTGTTGTGCTCTGAGTGCCATCTCTCGGCAAGAGTAGTCAACAAGCCTCAGTTTACCCCTATCTTGGGTAAACCTATCAAAGAACATAATCCACATTGGATCACTGTAGTCTGCTCATCATCTAAAAGTAGTCTAGACAATGCAAGCACACAACCTGGGTAGGTGCCGCAAAATGTGACTACCTCAAACTGGGTCTGTTATGATAAACAAAATGATACATCAATATTCTATCTACAACAAAGATGAAGGTTCCTAATCAGCTAAACAATTCAAAGTTTGTGGCAAGAAAACAGGTCCACAAGATTAAATTTCTAAGTCTCATAACCAGATGCAATTCTAAAATGACAGGGTGCGATCTCCTTTCCTGGATATGATCCTGGAAATATAGGATGCGATGGAGACCACAGGGTGCGATCCCCAAAATACAAGATGCAACCCTGAAAATAGGGTACAACCTTTCAAAGATAGGGTACAACACAAAATCAAATATCAACAAAAATAAGACAAAAACATGGCAATGGGATGTGATCCAGAGTATCCTAGATGTGATGCAGGAATATGGAAAAACCAAATGCGATCCGGGGTATACCGGATGCGACACAGGTTTTACATGTTGCAATCCAGAATATTGGATGCGATTCAAAATTCAAATGGCTATCAAAGCTACAAAAATGCATGAAATTGAAATTTGCAAAATTCACGAGGTAGTTTTACGAGCACTTACCGGAGGTGGGTAGTTGGCTGGGCATTGATGTCGATGGCTCATCTTGAAATGATGCTTCCTCACAGGGACTACCATCTTCTCTACAGAGCTCTCAAAATTACTATGGAGGAAAGTGAAAATGAATAGTGAAATGGTAAATTTTGAGGCTTATATTGGTCTTTTGAGCCATTTAGGAGTTTCAAAACTCCTCCCAGGCAACTAAAACTACATTTTTGTTCTCTTTCTCATCAATCGAGAACCAAATCGAAGGTACCTAAGATGTTTTATGCTGCACAATGCTATTTTTATGATAGTTCCAAAAACTATGGATTTGCTTCATTTTCTCCACGAATCTGTCAAAATGCACATTTTATCATAAATCTTGGTCTGACATCATTTTATCAGTATCATCACTCACATTTTCACGTAATTAACTTGATAATCATGGGTTTATCTTTAAATACACCCTCTTTTTCCACTTCTTCTAAACCATTCTTTCTTGACCTCACCAACCCTTGCAAGTGATACATTATTTCAATAGAGGGATTTTATTCTTTTCCTTCAATTTCGTTCTCGAGGGGGCATGATCACACTATCATCAATCAAAATTTTTCTTGAAACAACATTAAAATGACTTCGTTATCAAACAAACTAGGGGCATAATAGTTTCCTTGACTAAGTCGGAACTGTTAGATAGAAATCTTTGGTTCTCATAAGCTGGATATCTTGTGCCCCCCTCATTTTAAAAGATTCTTATTAAGGTCCTGGTAGCTTCTTACTAGATTTTGGACGACAACGAAGTTCAAAATCAGTATTACCAATCTTTGGACGACAACCAAGTTCAAAATTGGTATCTTTAAAAATCTTTTATTGATCTTTGGATGAAAACCAAGTTCAAGGTCAATTCTATCAATTTAGTTCGATCGAGTGCAAGATTGATCTCATCAAAATTTTGTTCGACAACCAAGAACAAAATTCTCAATCTTTTTGAAGTCAAAATCAAAAACTTTATTTGAATCAATGCACTCACTGCTCACACATCAATTCAAAGAGGGGCAAATGTAACCACCTGAATTTGGTTTGTTCCAACTATAGACCCTATTTGCCCTAAGTGTGATCATACCCCCAATTATGTCATGAAAATGTTACTTTGGCATAATTCATTTTAAATCAATTTTAATGTCCTAGGTGATTTTTATCACTGAATTATATTAATTATTATAGCCATACGATTCAAATCAATTTAAACCAATTAAATCAAAACAAATTCAAACATGACTATAGTATTTAATTGTAAAGGAATTAAATAAACCCCTAAATCAATTGTCCACTTGCAAATAACCCATTCCCCTAGCCTATTTAATTTAATTAAAATGGCTATAGTCCCCTTAATTATTAAAAAGCATTAAAATTCTTAATAATTAATTCCTATATTTTAAATGAATTAAATAAGTTTAATTCATTTCATTTATATTCCCTTAAACCCCAACCTAACCTATCTCAACCACTTCTACCATGGGTTCTAACCCATCTCAACCTATTTCCCCCCATGCTAATCTAATCCTTATTCTAATTCTATCCTAAACCCCCTCCTAATGTTGTCACATTCCATTAAGGAATGATTAATAACTCAACCCACTTGAGAAAGTCAACTTTCTCAAGCATGACTTCTCTAAAGGACCAACTTACCAAGTTGAGCCTTGCACCCTCCCATGCCTCTTAAATGAATTTCATTAATGACCCCATTAATGGATATTCTCTCTTGCCCATCCCTCATTAATGGCCAAGGCATTAATGGCTCTTACACCTCATTAATGACCTTAGGGGCTCCATTAATGAACCTTGTCTCACCCCTCTCTCTCTCTCTCTCTCTCTCTCCCATTCCTCTATAAATTAAAGGGATTTAGAGCTCATAATAAGCCTCAATTTTTGAATAGTAGTGTTGTAATGCCAAGACTTTGAAGGAATCTCAAAGCATTGTTATGCTACCCATTCCTTCCTAGCTTCATGCACACTCCATGGTTACTTTCTTACATAGTTATAATGCCCATTTTAGACTAATATGCATGTTTAAATAGTTAAATGGTTATTTTTTTAATTCAAATCTTTCATGCTAGGTTGTTTATGTCATTGGTATTTAGCATAATCTGAGGCCTATTATGTTATTTTCTACACTCATCCTAGTTAGAAAGCAATAAGTCGATGTTAGGGTTTTATATGCTTATTAACCCTTGTTTCTCACTAACAAAATGACTTATTGAAGTGTTGTGTCGCAGGTAATAGGTGCACAAATATATACACACACAATTAAGTATGCAACTCTGTTAGGAGATTTGAAAAGGATTATTAAGTCCACCTGATTAAAGGATTTTGTTGATACACCTATTACGATGAACCAGTGGATGATCTGCTATGCAACTCTGATTTGCTGAATGAGATGCTTTGAGATAATATTGATCACCTGAATGTGGTAGATGAGTCTCTGCTATTCCTTTTATTATTGTAGCCTTCTAATCAAACTTCCACTTCATATTCACATATCTATACTCTGCTATTGCTATTTGTACACTCTTGGATGAATAAAATATCTTACATATATACCATATCCAAATCTTACACAAGTCAGCTTCCATGATATAAATTAATATCCAATAATAATAAATAAGTCAGCCCAGTACTGATACTTGGGTCCAGTAATCTACTTGGGTGATATACTGACACTCGGGAAATATGCTGACACTCAGGCAATATAGTGAACTGCCAACTCTGGCACTCGGGCTACATAGGGTGCTTAGGTCATATTGATCACTCAGAGCTGGTATGCAACTTGGGTAACACTGGTGACTCGGGCGATACTAATTTCCACTATCTTCTCAGTCGACACTACAACTGCTCGAGCTACACTGCAACTGCTCGGGTTGCACTTCAAGCTGTTGGCTCGGTCAACACTATAATAATATAAGTGACTAAGTTTTTTGGCACTAATTGACAACATGTCTTTCCACAAGGTCTACAAGGATGTATATTGTGTCTATAATGTCGGGTTTAGAATTTCAAGGAGTGTACCAAGTTAGAGGGTTAGAGTTTGAGGCTAGTCAATTTGATAAGGTAGGCAAAGGTTTTGTGGTTTAAATTTTATGATGTACACATATAGGATTTGTGTACCAAGTTTTGTTTTAGAGTTTTTGTTGTGAGGGCATAAGGTTTTAGCCTAGTCTAGGATGAGCATGTACAATTCAAGTTTCAAGGCTTTGGATTGAGATTATTTGTGAATATAAATATAAATATGAAGAGACCAAAAAAAAAAATAGTGCAAGAATAAGAGCACAAACTAATGTAATTTCCTCATAAATAAAAGTAGACTTGTCCTGGTATAGATTTCAAATATTAGGGAAATAAAATGCCAAGTAATGGAGAATTAAAAGCGATAAAATATCATGCATGGAAGCATGTAATCTTTAATCTTATGGAAAAGTATGTTATGAAATAATATAAATAGATCAAACCATTTCATACATAATATGATCAAATCATTTGCTACATAATCTCATAAGGGAAAAGCATGCATTCAAGCTTACAAAATAACCATAATGCAAAGATCAAAGACAAGAAAATAGAACATATACCATGGAAAAACCTTCAAGAGAGAAAAACCTAGCTAAATACAATGAGAAATGTATTGAAGAAAAAATGAATAAATGAGCGCAACATAAACCTTTACCTCAACGCATCTCCATCTCCTTAGATAAAGCTAAATAAAATGCACACTAATTAAAATTTTAGCATAATATACTTGCAATGGAAACTTTGGAGGCAAAACAATTAGCATTATAGTAGTTTTAGAGGAGATATGAAGAGCGGTCATGAGTCGATACATAATTAGTTGTCATTGTTGTCAATGTATTTAGTTAACATGATTATCATGATCGGTAAGAACTGTTCATGATCAGTAAAGGGAAGATCAACTAAATATGTTGACTGGTGTTCAGGAAGAACAATATCATAGTATGTGGTAGCGGTTGAGGTAAAGGAAGATTCTGATATTGCAATCATAGATATATTTTATATATGGTAAGTGAAATTTATGATTCTAACCGCAACAATTTATCTCAATTTTTGAATGAATCATGTTTTGAGTAAGAAGACAGTTTACCTATCTGATCACCGATCAAAGTTTCATATTAATTTGAATAAGGTGGTGGATCAAAGACTGACATATTAGATCTAAATATTGGTAATACATTTGAGGACGACACATTGGATTATGTTGACACTGATTTCAAGGAGGTTGGATAATATTTTGGAGTTGACTGTGGTGGAAAGTTCTAGGCTTTGTGTGACCTAACGATAGTCTATATACAGGGCACTAAATTGTTTGATTTAGGGTTGCGACCATATTTTCAAATTGGGTGATCATGAATTGAAGAAGTAGAGATTAGTACAACATTAGGAAGGAAAGGAGAAGAAAGGATTTGATAGGCAATCAGTGCCATTCTAAAGATCAACATATCTTGTTGTTCCCTAACAGTTGCAACGGGTTATAAAATCCCTTAGCAGGGTTAACTTTATATGTTCTTATTTGCAAATCCTTTAACCTGGTAACTTATTTATTGAGGTTTAAAATCCTCTTGCGAGGTAAATCATAACTGATCTAATTGTAATCCTAATAGTGTACTAATCACTCCTAACAGGGTGAACCCTCAGAAAGGGTATTTGTAGCTCCTAACAGGCAAACTCATTTACTGCAGTATTGGACTTGTGGGTGTCATCGCCACTATAGGTTTTTCCCTCACACAAGGTTTTCCACAATAAAATATCTATGTTATGTTTTTTGAGATTGTGGATTCTTGATATTATTTATAGTTATGTGTTTACTTTAGTTATATGCTTTGTGGTTTGGAAGTTAATAGTGCATATATTCATATTGGTGGTTGAAGTTTTTCATTACTTGTTTGTAGTGATTCACCCTCCCCCCCTCTCAGTCATAAGATTTCTAACAAAACAACATAATTATCACAATATATATGTACACATCTACATATATATACACTTTCATGCATACATGTATATGTATATCTATATGAATCTGCACACACATGCGAACACACACATACATGTTTGCCACACACACACACACACACACACACACACATGTCTCACCAACTAATATAAGTGAAGCAAATCTATGTTGTATGTGGTTGTTTGGAAAAATCATACATGACTAATATATTGTATTTTGACTTCCTAGACATACTTTACATTATCTTGATAATTTTTCTTTCAATTAATATTTTTAATAATGTCATGCTATTGGTGTAAATGGGGTATATTACTTAGTAGGGTCATTTTTATGTTTTTTTCTATACCAAACTAATTAATTTACTTAGGGAATTTGCTTTTTTGTATTTCAATTCATGTATAATTATGATAAATGACATTCATATATTGTCATGTATCACACCCTTGTCTATGTATGTATGTGCATTTGTGTACATGTGTCTATGTATATATATGCATACACTTTCACACCCATGTATGTATACATATTTGTGTCTACATACATGTACATATACACATGTACACACACATATTCATATATACACACGTAAACACATACACACATGCATGTGTGTGTACATTTGTATATATGAGTGTATATATGTGTGTGTGTCTATATGCATATATACAAACAATTCTATACACACACACACACACACACAAAGATATTTTTACACACATGCACACATGCGCACACACACACACACATAAATATATTTTTACACACATGCACACACACAAATAAGATATATGTACATGCATGCATAAATATGGATGGGATATAAGACAAGATAGGATTATCACTTATCATAATCATTTGAATTAAAATACAAAAAGTAAATTTCCAAAGTAAATCAACTATCTTGGTATGAAAAGAGCTTAAAAATGAACTAATTAGGTAATGTATAACACCTAAATATATTCATGCACAAAAAACACATGCCTTCTATATAATACTATGTATGCCCATCACCACCATACCACCATTATGTGGTACGAGAAGTGAGGTACATCTAGACAAATGGAGAGACAGACAGATGGAATTGGACGGCTAAACAGTAGATGATAGACGGTCGCACAAGATTGGACTGCATACCACGCAGTTAGGGAGATCTGACCGACGGGTAATCACCTGAAAAGTGGAAGAAATTTTAATTTCAAATGTGGTGGAAATAAATACAGAATGTCATGGCTAGCCATTCATTCCACACTTTCAAGGGATGTCAGGGGAAAACACGTGGCTAGATGTGAGAAACAAACACCGTCAGCTGCAAATTTTACTCAGTAGACATGTTTCTGGGATGATTTCATTGCAGACGACATAGAATGTTAATATTATATTGAAAGAGTCATTTTTGTTTTCTCTTAATCTTTTGTGTTGCCCTCTTTCTGACTCAAATATGTGTTCCTATTCTAGGGGAAAAATGAGGGACAACGACTGGTTCTGGTGGACCCTTGTGTGGCAAACAAGAGACGAAGCAAACCAGGAAATCTATATGTGCTCAATAATGTCTGCAAGTTTGGCATAATGTTAAAACTATGAATCAAGAGGATGTTTAAAAAGGGTTTCGAGAGAAGGGGTTTTTAGTAGTCGAGCTCTACTTGGAGGGTTCAAATTTTTGAAGTTTTTTAAAGTGTAGGCTTTAGATATACAAGAATTGTACCTCTAACATTTCATAGTGAATGAATATTTAATAAACAGTGTATTATTCTGTGGTGTCGTATTTGCTTTTATCCATGTACTGTGTCATTTTTTGTGTGAAGATAGATGGATCCTTTTGAGATAAGGATTTTTTATTTGTCGAGCTCTATTTTGAGGGTTTTAAACTCTAAAGTTTCTTAAAACCAAGGTATCAGTTCTATCTATGGTTTGAAGCTCTAACATTTTGCTGTCAAGGAATGTTTCATAAAAAAATGTATTATTTTGTGGTGTCGTGTTTGCCTTTATGCCTTTTTTATTATTTTCTCACTATCAGATGTCGTGTTTTACTCCTAGCTATTTTGTTATGCCGCTTTTTCCCATCCCGCAAAATTAAAAAAAAAAGCTTGCAGAAATCCTAAATTTGTTAGGGAGTCAATGTTAAGTAGCACAACAATGTCATTTGGGTGTTTGCAATCGCTGGTTTTCCATTCTATTATATTTAATGAAGCATTCTGTAATTTTTTGCAGACGAGTCCTGTTGTGTCACTATCAGATGTCGTGTTTTCCTCCTAGCTATTTTGTTATGTCGCTTTTCCCATCCCACAAGGAAAAAATTATTTTAAAAAAGCCTACGAAAATGTGAAATTTGTTAGGGATTTGATGTTATGCAATATGAGAATGTCATTTGGGTGGTTTCACTCACTGGTCTTCCATTATGTTCTTTTAATGAGGCACTCTTAATTTTTTGTAGGCGATTTCTATTTTTATCACTATTGGATGTTGTGTTTTCCTCCCAACTTTTTTATTATGCCACGTTTTCCCATCCCTCAAAATAAATAAATAAAAAGTTGGCAAAAAATTAAAATTAGTTAGGGATTAGATGTTACATAGTGTGAAAATGTCATTTGGGTTGTTGCACTCACTAGTTTCCATCTTGTTCAGTTTACAAAAGCATTATGTAATTTTCTACAGAAGAGTCCTATATTGATATTATTTGATGGTCTTTGTTTTATCTTCTATTGTAATTTAATTTTTGTGGTTCTAGTAATTTTGTAGTTTTCAATTTGTTGGTGGGTGGTTGTACTTGCTAGTTTTTCATTTTGTTCAGTTTAGGGAAGCATTCTGTAATTTTATGAAGAAGACTCATGTGTTAATATTATTTGTTGATCCTGGTTCTATCTTTTATTGTAATTTCATTTTAGCGGTATTAGTATTTACATGACGGTACTATGTTTCTACAGTTTGTAGTTATTACTTTGAAGCTTTGTGTTTTTTTGTTGGTATGCTTTGTATCATTTTTTTAAATTTAATGACAACATGTGTAAACATTAACATGGATGTTCAAGAATCACAAATAGTAAAGGTTGCTTCTATGGTTGTGACTACTTAGCAGGAATTGTCAGGTTTACTATAGTGGTTGATTCTCTGGATCAATGGAATTGATTCCTATAACTACTGTATTAGAATCCCTATTGGACAAAAGGAACAACCTATAGACTTATGTCTATCTGAGGATTTTTCCATGCTCTAGTTTAAAAATACACATTGCATGAATGTTATAGATGCTATTGTTCGCGTGATTAGGAAAGAGCTTCTTTCTTTGGAGAGGCAATGCATATATCTATCGCAGTGTGTATCTAACTTTCTATCATAGTGCATGGACTTGTTGCAGTCCATTAGTAACCTAAGACAAATTGCAGAGGCTTATGTTGACAAACGATTCCTTCTAAGTAATACTTTGGGTGAGGCCATCAAGTCATATGACCTATATAGTGGAAAGGCATATGTGGCAGGAGTTATCCCTCAGTCAATGTTGAAGGAAAGAAAAGAGATGAGAATTGTATAGAAAGCATATATGGATGATATAGTAGATCAGGAGGAGGACACAATTTGGAATGTATTAGATAGTTATGAGTGGAGAGTTCCATCAGAGTTGCGTGATGATTTAGGATGAATTTTAAATGTAATTAGATTGTTGTTGTGGCATACAAGGCATCATCACCCCTCAGGTGTAGCTTTCCCTGTATGTGATAAAAGTATACCTGCAAGGGACAACACTAAAACATGCAAACATCAAGATTAATCATTAGAAATAAGATTCAAAGGGTTAGCATGTTTAAAATGAAATCCAAAAAAAATATTTTCACCACAACCTCCGATGAGCTAAACAAGGGCACCCAATGCCTTGTTGATTTTCTCTTAGAGATTATTGTGGGTGTGCTCTCCCAACACAATAACTTAAATCCCACTATTTGATTGATTGGTGGATGAAACTAGAATGCAAACTAATGGATGGATGAAGAACTCAAGAACAAGTATAGAGAAATTGTCTCAAGCTATTCATCATATTATGAAAATGATGCAAACTATGCTAAGAAATGATATGATAGATTTAATGAAAACAAACTAAGTTCATTCCATTAATCCTAACATGTAATATCTAGATGGCAAAATGAAAGAAACATGAACTAAGAATTAGTATTGCTTATGAAAATGCTAAAT
>MU223866.1:1440619-1452850 GCA_018584345.1 Thuja plicata | reverse complement strand
CACACACACACACACACACACACACACACACACACACACACACACACACACACACACACACACACACACACACACACACACACACACACACACACACACACACACACACACACACACACACATGTAGATTGAATAATAACTATCACCAATATAAAATACTAATAGGCTTTGTTTTTCTGTCGCTTTCTGCTAGTTTTCCGTCACCCAAAATCTCTCTAATCGCTCAATCTACCATCCAATCCCATCTGACCATCTACTGTCTACTATTTTTCATCCAATTATGTTTGTCCATCTCTCCATTTGTCTAGATGTTCCTATCTTGTTGGACCATGTCATGGTGGGTGGGATACATACTATATATAGATGTGTGATGTTTATTGCATTTGAATAGCTTTTGGTTGTCTATCTTGATGCAAAAAGTGACATGGTAGATGAGAAAAGCATGATATTCCATACCATAATACATAGAATGCATGCAAAGTACCATACAAAAGTGGGGCATACCAGATGGTGTTTGAGAAAAAGGGAGGATAATAGAGTTAGAAATTTGAAAAGTTTTGTTAATTTTTATGGTAGCAAAAGTGTAAAATAGTAATAGATAATTGCCAGAAAATAAAATGTTATGGCTAGTATAGACTAGTACAGTCTCTTGCAACCATATAGACAGTGGGATAAGAATATCTTACAGTTAGGAAAGACCAATGCACTTAACTGTATGTTTTCCAATGATTTGTGAGCTAGCTACGAGGTTAATAAGAAAGCATGAGAAGTGTTTAAAAACAACAAAAAAGCTTGTTGTGTTATCAAAATTAGAAGCCCTAATCTCGTATTATGAAAATACGTAAATGCCCATTTTAGTATATGTGTGTTGTGCCTAAGTGTGTGTGTGTGTGTAATTTGTAATGAGAGCATGAGCCATACATATGTATATGTATATGTATATGTATATATATATATATATATATATATATATATATATATATATATATATATATATATATACACACACATTGATAGAGAAGGCACATTTTATATGAGAGATATATTTGAAATTCACACTAGGAGATTCATTGTAACCTGTAAAAATGAGTTGTATAAACCATTAGACTGGAACGAACATCCTCTTATGCACAATTTTAGGATCATGAAAATTTGAAAAATATAGTTGGTCATATGTATTACTAGTGTTATTAATATTTGAATTGTTGGTTATATTGGTATTGAATAGATGAATATGTATGTTAAATTATAGTACAAGTCTATAGGTGTTGCAACACAACATTGTGTCCAACTATACTGAATCTTGAAAATAAATGGTTTGGTACCGTTTTAACTTACCAATTTAATATATGACTGGCAATAACCCTATTTTCACCACACATACCTTTGTATCCAAAATATGCACAAGCTATCAATTGGTGGTCATTGAAACATCTGGTGAGTACACATGTTGAAACATTGTCACTTTTGTAGTCATAAAATACATTTCCTTTCTTGTACTTAGGAAATAAGATAATTGGCACCTATTGTGTATGTTGTCTTTGACTATGTTCCTTTCTTAGGGTGGTAGTGTACACAAAATTAGTGTGATTTGGGGAATATAGGAATACTATGTGGTGCCTCACATGTTGAATATCATTTGTAAAATTTGTGTAACACTAGTTCTACATGAAGGTTGTTCAATTGCAGGGACGCTTAAGCAGTATTCAACAATGTCAATAAATTACAAGTCATCATTCTTATCTTGGATTCATTAACAATTTTTTATTGTATATTAATTACGTTTATTAACATGCATGTTCTTATATGTTGTCTCTCTTTCCTTGCTTTTATGACACATTTTGTGTTTATGGACATGATTATATATGTTTTCTGTCATTTGATTGTCCTTGGTAGTTGTTTCTAAGATAGGAAACATTGTGTCGACTAGATTTGAGGTGTCAAGGACATATTTATTACTCACCAACCTCCTTTGTCTACACACTATGATTTTATCTAGTAGAACAACCATGTGCCTTGGCATCTTCCTAAATGACCAAGGTATTCTCAATTGACAATCTATATTAGAACAAACACTAGTACATTCCGAAAATATCTTATATATGATCAATGTAGTTATTGGTGTTGCAAAAACTACATCTATGCAAAGATGAGTTTTGTATGGTGCCTAGGTTAAGAATGGAAAGGATGAAGTATTTTTCGTGAGCATTGTTTGTAACATGCATGTTATGCACCATTGTATTTAATGGATGTGTTTTTCATGTCCACTATTTGTGACACTCTTGTTATGCACCCTTATGTTTAATTGACATTTTTTTGTGCCCACTATGTAACAAGAATGTTATGCATCCTTGTTTTTAATGTTCCTTATCCCTCCCTGAGTTTGGTAATGCAGATTTAGTAATGGGGTTATTTTTTCACAAACTCCATTAGGTTGCAAGAGTGATCCAAGTAATTAATTAATTTTTTTTTAATGTGTACAGATATGATTGGGTGGTTGAAACAAAATTTGGTAGAACCCTTGACATTTAGGCTAAAGGGCTCTCAACATGTTGTGTTCAACTGGATCGGGCTCAAATGGCCAATACTGGGGCCTGCGAATGATGATCTGGTAATGCAAGATTAGAGGATAAAAATGTATTTTTACTTTAGTTGGAGTCCTCACCAGTAAACAATGTTTAATGGTACGTGAAATTGTTATACACAGGAGGGAGTGGATGGTTGGAATCCATCATTGCTTGGACAAAGGAGGAATTCTATTGTTGGCGCAACAATGAAAGTGGTAATTATTTTTTGAATTTTTGTTATCACCTTATTTGAAAGTACAATTGATATCATGTGTGTTGTCTCTTGGATAATAGTGTAAACAAAGTGGTGTTGATTTATGTCATAAAGGGAAACAAATAGTGGTTGGGGTGGATGAGCCCATGGGTGATGTTGATAGAAATGAAAATAATTCTAAGGGCGAGTATGAGTCTTCATCGATAGATCTATCTAATGAGGATGATGATGAGAGTATGGATGGTGATTATAGTGAAGGGAAAAATGTTTCTTCCAGTGTTGAGAAAAAGGGAGCGCCTTCCCTAACCAAAGATGAGGTCCAGTTATTATTCTCCTTTCTCATTTCGGTTTGTCACCTGTAGACATCTTGTTTCCATTAGTTCCTTATAACTATGTGGGTAAGTGTGTTTTAAGTTTCTTTAGGCCGGTTTGGCGCTTGACTATTTTAACCATAATTGTGTGTGTAGGAATGCACGTATCATTGAATGAAAAATCTAGGAGGTAGATTGTTCTATTTTTGTATATACAGAGCATGTTAACATGGAGGAGGTCATAGGCTATGAGATTTGTATAGGATGAACATGTATAGGATGGTAAAGTATAACCTCACTTTCATTTTAGCCTGAACGCTCGGGCCTTCTAGGGGAGAAAAGTGCTCGAAAAGGGGAGGTGTCCCTGAGAGATTAAATAAATACTACAAGAGGAGGGAGATGGACCTTGAGTACCAGATTTTGGTGAGTATAATATGAAAAAAATGCATGACCAATCGAGTATTGATAGAGTACAATGTAGAATGCTATGATGATCTCCCCGAGGAAGGAAAGAAAGAGATTGTTATGAAATTCTTGTTTACAATAATTCTGCAGTGGAGGAGAGAAGGAAGAGGATTTTGCATTTGTTTGAACACAAGAAACATATCAGAAAGGTAATCAACAATTTTCATTTGCACTATGTTGTTTTAAATATCTGCATGCATGATAATATCTTGTGATGTGACCAATTTTGTTATGATAGGCTAATATCAGGGATGGTAATAGAGGCACTCTATAGTCTACAGTGGTTCCCATAGTAGAGAGAGGTACTAGGTCAAGTGCTTGATGTAAGAAGGATGTAGGGAAGTCTTCAAAAAGTGTTCAGAGGAGGGATGTTGTGAGGGGTAATAAAGTTAGCATGCACATGTTTTTATTTTATTGATCAATGATGTGCATAGTTACAGAGGGATTTGAAGTCACAATTTTGAGCTATAAGTTTGATAAATCCTTCACACTATTTTCATAATGACGGAACTATACACTATTTTTTTGGTATGGTGGTTGTGATGTGGTTCATGGTGAGAGTTTGGAGGGTTTAGTTGAGTTGATAGATGAGGGATCTTATCTCAGCGAATTTCTAGAGGAGAAATATGGAACATACTCTTTTGAGAGGAGAAAGTGGTTGGATGAAAGGAGGAGGAAAATAAATGATTTGATAGAGGAAATAATCAAGGAAAACCTGGTACTTTGCGATCACACTACAAAACATGTATGTGACATTGTGCTCCACTACATTGTAGTACCACATGGTCCCAATATTCTTGCATATGAAGTTTGTTTTTTGTAAAATTTGTGAATTTCATTTCAATCATTGCACACATTTGTATGTAATGTTGCATGTTTAATGTGGTTGTCATAGGGTGTCCTCCAGGTAGTTGATAGGAGTCTGCGACAGGTTGCAGTACAATTTCCAGTGACATCAACTCCTACAACATACACTGAAGGGCAGAAACATTCATGCCACTTTTTTGATAAGCTGCAGAGAAGGGAGGATAGGAAGAAACAAAAAAATATTTCAAGGAGGGGATGGAATCAACAAAGGAGGTATATTGGCACTCTGTTGTAGATATTTTGTGTCCATAAACTAAATATGTTTCTCCATGTTCCACTAAAAGTGAGCATGCATTTCTATTTGGTAATTTCTCTACATTACTGCTCTGAAAGGGTGGTCGCCACCTTGATGATGGTGGGAATGGACAAGGAGTTGTGTTTTCTAGTCATAGTGGTTCTCCTCTATGTGGTGTGGTTGAGCATGGCAATGGCATTTTAGGAGATGATGTTGTATGTCTCTTCTAAGTCCATATAGTTTTCATCCTTGGACATTTTGTTTGTGTTCTATGCATTTTGAATTTGTCCGCTTATCTATCCATATCAATTCCAATTTATAAAATTTACTTGTGGTCATGTCAGGCTGACAATGTCCACAATACTGTTGACTTCAATTCAAACATGCAAGAGACAGATAGTGTGGTATTTTTTATTGTACCATATTTCTGGCTCTTGTCTTGAGGAAATAATGTTTACTTTGAATAAGGAAATATTACATAAATATCTCTTGGGATGTTGATTTTCTTGGTTAGCGTGTTGTGGGAAAAAATAAGAGGATGTGGGGATGAAGGAATGAAAAAGGTGAATATCTGTTCGAGGAATCAAGTGTGTCAATTATTTTGTGTCTGATACATTTATACATTTGTCATTGCAAAATGAATATATGATTGTATTTCATCATATTATTATTGATTTGGTTTTCATGCGCATCAAATTGATTTGCCTTGCATCATGATAACACAAAAGGAAGTCTTGGGGGGAAAACTCGCACAGGTGTAGTACTTAATGAGGAAGGTCTTGCCTTGGGGGAGATGAACGATATTCAGAAAGGCTCAAATGATTTAGAATGTCAGGAGGATATGTTATGACAATCATCTTTTCACTCTGTCTTGCGAGGTATATCTGATTGTCAATTTGTCTAGTTTGATTCTTGATCTAACATTAGGATCTAGTGGGTTCACATGCACCCACACCTTTACTATTGTAGGCAACTATCACTAACAATGACTGTATAGATGGGGATGGTCATACTTTTGTGGTTGGAGATAACATAGACCTACTAGTGGATGGAAAGGTGGTAGGAAGAGGTGTTATGGATGCGGTGGGAAGGGGTGCTCTATGCTACAACTGCTAAATCCCACTGGGATATGCAAAAGTCTCTATTGATGAGTTCTTTGATCTAGATGCTCCTCTTCCATTTGGTCATTCCTTTTAAGACCTCCTGTCTGACTCCCTAAATTCATACGAGGTGTGGGACATGGAGGACCTCATTAAATCCACACCTGTGGTATAATTTCAGTGCATATTGGTCACTTTCATTGTTGATCCATATATATTTCATCTAGTGTACTAATTTTGTGACATATTTATAACAATTTGATTGAAGTTGTGTACTATTGATGGATTTTCACAAGATCAATTTTTGGAGACTATGAAGGAAAGAAAAGGTGACAACAACATCTAGCCTATCATTAGAAGGATCAGTGTGAGGATTCGATCTCTTGGTATCAACCCTCTAGAGATGTACAAAAACCTGAGGAAGCATGCTCAATTATACGAGGGCATAACCTTTATTATATAAAATAATCAGTGGAGGAGAGAATGAGAACGGGTTGTTAATTATAGTCATACCTAATGGATGTGTGAATAACACATTCACCAAGATAATTTTTTGGAAGTAATAGTAAGGTAGATGGTCGAATGTATTATGTTTGATATTTAATTTCTGTTGTGGTCATTTCACCGATAACCTTGTTGATGATTTAACTATGTTCATGAAGAGTTCACCTTATTTGGAGTGAGGTTTCCAATTAGAAGAGGTGCTTATATGTTAAGAAACTGAAAAATGTTATGCGAACTTTAGCCTCCTGATGGTCTGTCAGAAGGGTTATCTCTAACGGGCCAAAGGTGACAACAATTGCGAATAGTACTTGTTAGTTCTATTGAATATAAGTTCACTTGTATTCAAACTAATTGTTTCTATATACACACAAAAAATCAATTCCAATTGTGTTTAATAGGAGTTCAATTGTGTGGATAGATGAACCTTCGTCTATTTTACCTGTCCACTGATTTGTATTTTCAATAAATCAATCTGAGTTGTTTATGCAGCACCAAATAATGCTGGTGTTTTCTATAAATGCAAAAAAAAGATTCAGCTATGTTCAATATGCCTTTAGTTAACCTGTAACTATATTTTCAATTCAAATTATTTGTATGTTGAAATTATGGACACTGTGGATAGAGGAGCCTACTTTTTTGTGTTTTCCATTTTCGGTGATTTTTGTTTTCAATAAAACAATCACTAAGGAGTTGTCGTAGGACAAAATATTGAATTTCTTGTGCATCCAATGTTTATTTTTCTTGTTCACCATGTGTTCCTTAGACAATGTATTGGATATTGCATTATGTTTCCAATGTTGGTCATTGGTTTCATTTTCTATGCATCATTGACTAATAGACCCAACACTAGTTATTTCTCATATGTTTTATTATAACTCTCACTGACGGTTTTGTATTCTAAATAAAATTACAGTTTTGGGTAATGAGCAAATAGTGGAAAAAACGACAACAGTCATTGGTACTAAACAATAGAAGTTATCATATTTTGAAAGTAGGTTTGTAATACTTGCAAGATAATAGATTCAATTATGTTTAATTAGAAATGACTTAACTATGAACGACATTTGGAAATATAAATATCCGTATTTTGAAAGGATGACCACTGTCTATTGAGGGTCGTTATCAGTTTCCCTTATACAGTTAATTGTGTTATCAGTAATATTGTTTGGTGACTAGTTTATGCAACAAAAAATAGTGCATTCCTCATGTATCTAGTGTTGATTCTTATTGTGTATTATGCATTATTTACAATCACTCTGCAACCAATGTTTCTTTGTTGTAGCCAATGCTATGCAAAGTGTGAACATCACATTTGGACATAATAATTGTTTGGAAATTTGTTTAGTTATGCAGCTGGGATAAAAATTTATTGTGGACAATCATAATGTGCGCCTGTACTTTCCCTACGGACTTTGTTTATGGTGAGGAATATTTTTTTTCATGGAAACATATGACATTTTTTATGCAACATCAGTTGATTTCATTTCTTCCTATCCCTTGTATTTTGATGGTATTGTAGATGTGCCAGTTGTTTGCATTTCTGCATTCTTATACTGCATTTGCACTCTGTTTATATACACATTTATATTATGTGTAGGTGTTTGATTCTCTTTCATCTTTCTTGTTTACTATCATAAGTTAGCCATAAATTTTATTGCTTTCAATGTGGACTAATGTTTGTCTATTTACAATGTTTGCAGGCATGAAAAGGGGAAAATCTGGATCAAATAGGGCAATGATGAGAAAGGCTTCTGAAGAAGATATGACCAACCACAACCTAGAAACCTCTCACAATTCAATCCTATAGGGAAAGTCTTCTAGGGATGCACCCAAACATGTGGTGGCATCATCTCCAGCTTTTGACACTCAAGGCAAGCCACTAATGAAATCATCATCCACAGGGGCAAGTCCCCAATGAAAGCACCATTAACAGGGGGAAACTCCCCAACTAAATCACCATCGATAAGAGAATTTAAAAAAGTTCCTAGAATAATGGATCCACTTGAACCATAGTGAGGTTCTCTAAGAATGGACATTGTGCACATTGAAGTGCTCACGGAGAAGTTGCGGTCCTACAAGGCAGAGATTGCAAGGCTGAAGTCAATGTTGAGTGAGGTTCGAATGAGATATAGTGAATTGAATATAAGATATACTAAATTGAATATGAATTTTGTACATATTTATGATAAGAACATAGAGTTGCAACTGGAATCATGTCGACAAGAGATGATTGTCAAGAAGCTTGAGGTAGGGATTGATGGGAAGGAGAAGATAGAGAATGTTGGAAGGGACCAGTATCATGTCATTCCTGAAGTTTTGGAAAGTAGAATGGAATCACGGAAAGACACTTAAAGATTGTACGCATGCCTTTACTTGATATTGATTCAATAGGTGTCCCCCCTACCACCACCTGAGATGACCAAGGAAAAAAATGATGAAGGATTGCGATACTTATTTTCTTTTATTTGAATTGTTAGTGACACTATTCTTGTTAAAAGATTGAAAAAGCATTTAGTTATGACTACTGTTGAATATAAGATCAGTTATATTGGATTCATGTTTCCAATACATGTAACAAAAATTAGATTGAAATGTGTTCAATTACACTTCAGTTAACTATCACCGATATTTTCAAGTAAACATAAGCGTATGGTGAAATGGCTAGCAATGTGTCTGTTGCAGATGTTGCATCTATTGTTCTTGTATGTTAAAATATGTTTTGAGTTCAACTATTAGTCATGATTTTATATATAACAAACTTAAGCATATCTTACTCATCTAATCTTGATTCTTAAGGTCCATTATGCTATTCACACAAGTAGTATTTTATGATGGTTAATGTTTTGAAAATTGGTGAATGCGTTACTTCTGAATCCAATGTTCTTTTTTGAACCCAATAGTTGTTATTTTCTATTTTTGTTCCCACTATCGTTGGATGGGGCTAATTACTTTAAACGTAACTAAAATTTTGCTAACACTTTTTTTCGATAGAGGTTCAATTATATTTTATGTATGCGATACATGCAACAAAACATATTTAATTGTTTTCATTTATAGTTCAGCTGAATACGATCGATATTTGAAAATTTAACTATTTATATGTTTTGATGACAAACACTTTCATGCCTAGCATGGGGAATGCATGTTAACCCTCTACAGTCAATTGAGTTCTCAGTATAAGATTTTTTTTGGACTTTGTGTGATGAACCAATTTGCATTAGTTATGCATCCAATCTAGATTCTTTATGTTCGTTATGCATACCTTACAAGTTAAATGTGATTTTGATATGTCATTATGATACAAGTTGATGGATTCGAGATGTATTGAGTGTTGATTAACATGGTCACTTATGTGTTATGCATTTTTATTTTCTTCCATGTGAACTCTTGGAGAGGATTTTTTTGGTCTGTAGAAAGGTACAATACACTTTTAGAAACTGTTCAATGCAACTCTACTTATATTGGATGCATTTGTTTTTCTATGTCTAACCAACAAAAAATCCAAATTTGTTGAATATGAGTTCACTTTAGTAGTATAGTGATATTGCTCCATTCTTCTCTTGGGGCAGATGAGAAAAAACATTTTGTTAAACCCAATGCGACATAACACAAAAGATGGGAAGATTCATCATATAGCATGTCCTTTTTCCATACTTATATATGTCAGTTCAGCCTATGATGAAGGGGTCTACTAGGGGTTATCTAAAATCATCCTACGGTGTGAATCAATGGAAATATTTATAACCACTATCGAATTAAATTTTACTTATATTATTCGCACATGCATGCGATTAACCATGTTGGACTACTACATTGTCGCAAGTCTATGGAATTGGTAATTTGGCTTTGGAATGTTGCGACACATATGTGTTTTTCATGATGTTAGTGAAACCTATAATGAATCTTTTGAAGGGCCACACAATAATCAATAAAACTAACAATAAGTATATGGAGTAGGTTTATGCTATGCAAATACATCCCCTCATAGCATGGTCAGTTGAGCCTTTCAGATATGTAATGCCCTGCCAGGG
The DNA here is from genome assembly GCA_018584345.1 of Thuja plicata. Classification (NCBI taxonomy): domain Eukaryota; kingdom Viridiplantae; phylum Streptophyta; class Pinopsida; order Cupressales; family Cupressaceae; genus Thuja; species Thuja plicata. Next base: position 1,442,556 of record MU223866.1, on the reverse strand, counting down.
AACCCAGGAGAACTAACCTAAACTTGACACTGAGTTAACAGGATAATTTTTTTAAAAATGTTTACAAACAACAATGATAACAATGCGGAAGTAATGCAATGAGATACATGACATACATATAAGAACAACTCATACACAGATACCAATCCTCGAGGGTTCCTTGATGTAGAATCACTTAAGCAAGATAATCTACGAATAACAACTATAAAGAGCTAACACAAAGGACACATCAAATGAATCCAATAATATACATATCATAACTCACATCCTCTGCACATGTCACAGGGTATGTAGTAATCACTCTAATACAAGTATGATACAACAACTAATATAGGTATCACATCTGATACACTATAACAAGATAACAACTGATATGATAAGATCAAAACCTCCTAGATAAAAAAGATGAATACAACATGATACATCATCCAAAGGATGTCAACCAATAAACACATATGGTTACAAATATACATCTCATGAACCTGTGCAAGTCTCCAAAAGAATCATAAGATATAATTGCAACAAGGATCATCCAAGCAAGAAGAAGAATCGTCGAATCTCAATGGTAATAAGATTCACTACCACCCGATCACGTAGAACCAAAGGTCCACTCCCACCATGCTAAGGAGATAATAACAGGCCCACTCACACGGGTATACAACATAGAGACAATCAAAGGTATACAAGCCATCATAAAGAAACACATAGGAAGATCCTAGAAGCTTTCTGATCACAATGAGAAAGACTAAAGAAAAAGCACAAGGATGGAAAGATCAAGACAACTGAAAAACCAAGATCAAACAAGGTACATCATCCAAAGATAAAGGAACATACATAAGATATCCAAAACACCAACATAAACCAAATACTAACTCCAAAAGCCAAGTGTCCAAGATATAATCATAAAAAGGTACAACAGGACCTATGCAGGAGACTTAGGCTACATGCTATGGGACTGTCATCATGTGGTCGTATACTTGAGTTACTCGGGACTGGTCTCTATGGACCCCGAACCCTCAAGCATCAACTAGTTGAGTTTACCCTGGACTGGTCACTCTGGACCCCAGACGCTCAACATGCTAACTAATCTTGTATTTAATGTTAACCCCAAGTTTTATTATTAAGTTATCACTTATTATTCAACTTACAATAGGTCACCCTGGACTAGCCTCTTTGGGCCATGGAATCCTATTGCAAGCCACTCCCCTAAGATGCACCTAACTAACCATCCCCTAAGCTCAAGGTCAAAAATAAACTCATGAAACTCATATGTTGGTTCCTACCCATATAGGAACTACTGGTACTCAATTAACCATAACAACATGAGATACACCCAAAGGATCACATATCCTGAGTTTAGACATACTAGGAATAGAAGAAAGATCAAATACTTATCTTAAACATCCCAAAATAGTCATACAGATAGAACTGACAATAAACATCCCAACAGACCCAGACACAATATCATAAGGTCTACTAGTCCCCAACAGGTTCCCAAAATAATAAAGTTCCCACACAAGAACATGAATGCACTTCAGTTCAATAAAGAACCTCAAAATACATTATGGTATATTACATACACCTACAGAAGGAACTAATTCAGAATCAAACGATAAACAAATTTATAACCTCGATTATGCAAATTCATTTATCTTTTAAAATTACTAACAAATATAATTCAATCTCCAAAAGAACGTAATTAAAGCTCGTATAGGTTAATTTATAAACCCATATATATAAATTATCCTATTTAAATAATTTCTAAAATAACACTATAATTACACCATGTATTTTAAAACACCCATTAAGGTAATTGCCCCAATAAAATTAAAATCTCTTCATATATACAAACATTAATATCCAGTTAATATTTTAATATAAATGATTAAATAATAATACTATAAATAAATTTAATTATTAAGAATGTCTAATAACAA
>MU223866.1:1422112-1433098 GCA_018584345.1 Thuja plicata | reverse complement strand
CAAATACACAAACAGAGAAGATCAAGCAAAGGATCCTAGTTTTCAAATGCATAGAAGACAGGGATCTGAAAACTAGAATTGAAAAGCTCAAGATCCTACCTTAGTAACAGAAGAGATGATCAAACCCCAAATCCAAGCAAAATAAATTCCAAATCCAAGCAAACCTCCTCAAAATCCCAATCACTTGATTTCTCCTTCTCCCTGATTGAACAACTTCAAAAAGGCCTCCAATACAAAGATATAGATAATCTAAGCAATTAGGTTTTCAAAAAGTGAAAATCCTAAAGGGAAAATGTATTATCTAATTATTAATTAAGATAATTCTTTTATTTTCAATTCCACTTAAAGCATGCAACAGGAACTCAACTTTATAATATCAAAGCAAAGTGTTAAATTGAAAATGCATGAGATAATATTTCAATAAAATAAACCAATTGACCATGCAACTTAAGATGATATACAATAATTCAACTATGCATAATTAATTACAATTAATTGAATTTAATACTTATTAAATCTCAATTATTTAAATCAAGATTTAATAATTAAATCAATTAATTAAATATAGGCATTTAATTAATATTTAATTATTAAATAGCCATATATTTCGTATAACAGTGTTTTAACCCTACTACAGGTGCAATAAAGAACATTAATATTTACCATGAAAATTCATCAAATAAATCAAGCTAAAAGCATCATCAAAACACTTGAAACTCATCTAAACAGATAATCAACTGAAACAGACAATCAACTGAAACAGAAACCCAACACACACAAACAGACTCACGAATCCACGTCACTTGACGGATTCAAACACTAGGGTAGTCAATCAGATTCTTTGTCCATCAATAGGACAAAATAAGGGTTTAGGGTATGGATTTGGACCTGAATACTATCTCCCCTCTCTTACCATTGAGATATTGCGATTGGGCACGCTCACTCCTGCCAATTCAGGGAAGACGTAGCCCAGTACCTACAAACTTGTCATCACAAAGACGAGCATACATGCATATAATATAGAAAACAATGGTTGAGACTAGTTTATCGTGTGGATCTTGCCGAAGAAAGTAACTATGACTCTATCCCATACCATATCAAGCACGTCAAACAGTAATGCAGAACATATAAATGATCCGTGTGCATATAACTCTAGGGTCAGTATTGTCAGAAAACCATAATCGAAATGGCATCCTAACATATACATCAACATCATGAAATAACCTTAAATCATATGAAATAAGAGATATAACACTCTAAGCAATGAATCAATAACATACTGAAATGTGATACATAAATATCCTCTAATCCATTTGAACAAACAACACATACATGAAAAGGCCTAAAAGAGTTCGGCAACCGAACCAGAAAAGCAAACTCAGAGGTGGGTATTACAAGATAACTGAACAATAAATGAAGGGTACATAGAACCACATCATATTTAGGTTGATAATTGTATGTGATGTTTTTTCGTATTTTATTTTCATGATGAAAAAGTGAATATCATATGCGGAGTGATGCACTTGATCATTCTATGGTTTTACGCATGATTTTTGCTACCCACTGAAATTGGCTATTTGGGTCACAACATGGTGAATGAATTGGGGATCATGACTCTATTCACTAGAAAGAATAATCAACCTCTCTAGGGGATGAACAATAAGTAATATAGCTAAGGATAGGCATATAGAATAGTCAAACAATATCTAGATACAACCACTTCACAAAATAATACACCTCAGACAAGCGAAGCCTTGACACATACAAAAACTTGCACCTAACCACATCCTTTTTTACCTTGGCAATAATATGTTATGTTTGTCATTATTGCCTTCCTCTTGAGGAGGAAGTGAATATTATCAACCGATCTATGCACTTTACCAGTATTGATTTTGTCCTTTTCTCTGACTTGTTGTAACATGAATTTTTGCTTTCCAACGTGATGAACAATATGGATATATTGATTGCATCTCATGGATTCTGAAATGAACATTTCCGGTGTTTGTATTATACATAATAAATTTAACAGTTTGGAACACTCACAAAATAACAAACTTCAACGTATTTATTTATAAGAAGATACGATGGATTAGAGTAAGCCTTCATTCATATGAAAACTTAGACACCGGTGCTTATTACCTCCTCACATTAACTGTGTTAACAATATGTCATGTTTTCCCTTATAGCCATTGCTAGCAGGAAACAACCCATATTTATCCCGCAACTATGCAAACACTTTTATTAATCTGTGATTCCTTGCTCCTAGTGGATAGAATCTATGTAGGCACGACTGACTATGTTATGACATTCAATTAGAAAACAAGGTGTGAGATGGGAAAATAATATTATTCCTGCAACAAGGCACTTAAACTTTTTTTATAATTATTGTTACCCTACTTTTAGTCACTACAATTGGTCTACTCCACATCAAAACATGGTCATTTTCAATGGGACAATGCCAAATTCCAATGTACCGTTAGAGAGATGGATGGACAAATGATAGCACAAACTATGAAAAAATGGACCATTATAAAAAAAATTTATCCACAACCAAGCTGTAAGGGGAGAAACATACCATCCTTACCCCAATCATTTGAGAAAACCACAAATTATCAGAGGGTGTACACAACCACATCACATTTATCATGATTTAGAAACGTCATGTTATTCATTCTTTCCCATGATAGGAGGAGAAAGTAAATCATATTTTGCTTGCTACACAACCTCTCATAATTTTGTCCTTGTTTGGTGCTATTAACTAAATCGAATAATTTGGCATGTCAGTGTGGCTAACTATATTCAGATTGTGACAATAATTGGTAGAAATTGAAATCAAACTTTGAGGGGTCCAGCCACACCAAATTCAACTTGGATATTTTAGCTGTCTCCATTTTGTGGTGGCGGTTTTAGGTTTTGTTCTATTTTTTGGGTTTGAGTGATATGTGGTCAAGACAACTATATGTCGAGTGGGTGCTATTTTTATTTTTCATTTTTTGGTGTTAAGTTTAGGAGGGAAGAGAAGGAGGGAGTTTAGAGATTTTGGGGATGAAGGGGTGTAACTTTTTAGAGATCTAATAACTGTGTACTGGAAAAGAGGAGAATAAATGACTGATTGAAGTTGAACCAATCCTTGTATTCAATATTTTTTGGGGTGTTTGAAATTTGTCTTCTGCAAAATTTTATATTCCAATTATTTTGTTTTGATTTGTGTGAAGAAGGCTACAAAGTTTTATGGCTACAATCACAATACGTATGTCACACTTGTAAGGTTAATTAAGTTTGTGATGAAGACAAATTTGTGATGAGGTGCAAAGTATAGTTTGTATATATTGATGACAACACCTCTCATATTGATGTACATGGTCCAAAAATTGAGTATAATTATCCACACATGAGGGGTATACCATAAAACATGAGTTGTATCACCATTTAACATGGAGAATATGACGATGGTAGACACCAAATTGGAGGTGACACTTGATATTGACCCACAAGTAATTTAAAAAAGATTGGCAATGTAGTTTAGAAATAGTTATGTGAAAATGGAAAATGAAAACTAACCAAAATATTTATGTATTTTAATATGATTTTTTTAAAAATCCAGTAGTTTATCTTGCATCCCATACCATCACATGCATATCTTACCATTACATTCAAATGATAACTTGAAGTTGAACAGATGGACATTGGGTCTTTGATATCTACACAGTTTGTGACAGTGTTATCTCATGGTTCATTACTACAAATTTTAGCAATTTCAAGCATATGTGTGTATGTTACATTTTTTTTTGGTGACATAACTGAATATCATTTCCATTAACCATAATTTGAAACACATATACCCTTCAAAACAATAATTAAAAATATTTCTCATTTATGGGTTTCTTTTAAGGAATATTTAAAAAGTACAAATTTTGCTACAAGATATTTCAAAAAAATAGCAAAATATTTATGTATTTTAATATAATTTTTTAATTAATCCAATACTTGATCTTGCATCCCATAGTTATTATTCTCATGCTTCTGTTATCGTGACAACTCTTTAATTATAATTGTAATAATTAGTGAATATATGGAGTACTAATTTGTTTTATAAAGGGTCAAATATGTTTTATATTTTTTTGTTCGATACACGGTCATAGCCTTTTTATTTTATTAAATTTTCTTATTATTGTTTACATCTCCGTTCAACATCGGGCACTGGTGGGAAAGAACTGAGTGCAGAAAACCCCCCAGTATCGCCCAGGGACCATAGTCCACTTAGACTAAATAAAAGTAATGAGAGTACAATGATTATAGGGGCATACTACTAAGTAAAAAGATAAGAGGGAATACCCTCATGCATTTTTGACATTACATATATGTTATAGGTAACATATTTATGTTTTATACAAAAAAATTACCATGTTTGTCAGATGAGATATAGGGATTTTCTCCTTCCTCCAAGAGCTTGAGAAGAATTATAATACATATATGAAGTGGATGTAGGCTTTTTCTTCTTTTATTTATGGGCACGATCCTGTTGAAAAACTCTCCACCAAAAGCTAAGATCTTTGTTAGTTTTCCATTTGATTAAATAAAGATTCTTAACAAATTAAAAATATATTACTTGTTCTTGAAACACTGCCTTTTGTCTTGGTAATTCCTGCATCGATTAGATTATATAATACAAAAAGTGCCATAATGCTTTTTATGTTATGTTGTTTGACTATGAGAAAATGATTTTCCTTTACAATTCATGCACAAATTAACTATTTCAGAGAGTTAGCATACTTGATATTGCTCAGTGTAACAGAGAAAACCTCTTTACCAAAAATCCTGCATACCACCATGGTTTGGCATCGTTTTATCTTAAGAGTTTGAGGAACATGACCAGTGTCTTTAATAAAGAGTCTGGAAGTAATCATGAATTAATAGATATAAAATTAAACCAGATCCCTATCTTATTTCATGCCTCATGGATTTTAATTAGTCTACAAGGATATTTACTAATAAACTTATGGGAGGTCTATTTTTTATCCAAGTAAAATTACCAGTTTTCATCCTTTGAGCTCAATTTGGGAATTTAAATTCTTTGAGTCTTTTGCTTAAGTCCTAAGTCTATTTGATGAGACAAAGGGATTCTACAAAGGAATAGAGTTTTAGGGTTTGATTCTGTAGTTTTAAAATTCTTGTTATAGTTATTCATTTATTTTATTTTAAACTCTAAAATATTGAGACCCTATCCCTACATTCGTTAAGAGTGAGTGACAATATTAATCCCTAAATTCATATTAATTATGCATTCACAACATAATTAACCATTGCGTCCTCGCAAACCACAAAGCTACAGGATAACTTACATAGTGAGTGAGCAAAAACATTATTTAAGCCATGAAATAAATCATGCCACACACTCGTGGGCCAAATTAACTTAACCACCAACCATGATTTTCTCTCTCACTCGCGCAGTTAAGGAACCAACTGCAATTTACACTCATGACTATGCATCACAGCTAAAAAATATTGGGAGTTATAGAATAAGAGTTTGACATCTTCCTTCCTGAGATAGGAATTTAACATGATGATTTAAATCCCCAAAGGATTGATGATGGAGCCATATGTTCCTAGATTGATCAGTTCATCTACTCTCTTATTCCCTTCTCTATATATATGATTGAAGGTAATAGAGGTAAATTTTTCTTTTATGGATAATGCATGATCTAGAAGTGCTATGAGCTTCCAATTTAGAATTATTTGGGATCTAAAAGCATTGATGGTGTTGGCAGAATCACCTTCTATATCAAGATTTGAGATTCCTAATTTGGAACATAGTTTGAGGCCTTCCACCAATGCACACATTTCGGCCATATTGTTAGTGGTAGTACCTAAAGGTTTTGCAAGAGAGGCAATTTCCATCCCATTTGAATCATGAATTACATAGCCTATACCAGCGGGTCCATGGTTACCTCTGGAAGCCTCATCAAAGTTGAGTTTGAATCTGCCCTCAGATGGAGGATTCCATACACGTTCTTTTCTTGCTCTGGCATTGTTGATGTTCTATTTGTTGCACCAAGGAGGGATCTTAAGACCAATCCATTGGTGTCTCATAGCACCATCCCATGTAGTCATAGATTTATTAGCAACTGACTGATTTGATAATCTATTTTTTGTTACTTTGATGATGTTTGCATTAATTTTATTTATAAGTTAATTAACCTCCATATATTTGTCTTTAAAGAGTCTCTAATTCCCCTCCTTCCATACTTCCCATATAAGAATAGACATGCTTACCTTTCATATGATATTGTAGATACTATCTTTATGGTAGTTTGGCCAGGTTTTGAAAATGTCTTTCAAGCTATGAAGAAATATTGATGTGTATTGAATTTTGTCACAAATCCATTCCTAACATTTCCTAGTATAAGGGTAGTGTAGGAGTAAGTGATTTGTGGATTCAAAATATGAATTACAGAGGCAACATCTGCTGGGGCCTTCATATCCCATTTTAGTAAACCGGTCAGCTTTGAGAATCTTATTTTGAATGGAAAACCATGAGAAGAGCCCTGCCTTGGGTAAGACATGTTTTTCCAAGCAAAGGTGAAGGGGGATTTGTTTTATTATATTGATGTTCAAAAATAATTAGTTTATAAATGTCTTTAGCATTATATTTACCATCATTTGATGCTGACCATAAAAGAGAATCCTTTTTATTATTAAGAATGGTTTTTCTACTTGTTAGAATGATAGACAACATGGTTTTATGATGGTCTGGATATTAATGTTCACCAGTGATTTCCATGTAGGGTTGTCAAGGGCCATATAAGATGGAAGGATAAAGTAGTCATAAATGTAAGGGTTTGGATATTATTAAGAATTATTTTTCTACTTGTTAGAATGCTAGACAACATGGTTTTATGATGGTTGATTGCTCGTTATAAAGGCTCAGAAACTAGGCATAATCCTTTAACTCAGGGATTGGACATCCAACTAAGCACTTCATCCTCTTTATAAGAAACTCATTTAATATGTCAAACCCAGGGACATGTTACTTGAAATGGGCTAGAAAAATATATGCACCAAGCACTTTCTCAACCAATCATTCTATAATTGTTGCAAGAAACAAATGCTGGAAAGAAACTATTCTATGGTTGCAGGAAATAAATGCTTTCGAAGGGAAACTATACTATTGCTGCATGAAATGAACACTCAAAGGGAAGCTAAAATATGGTTGTGAAAGTAAATACTTGAAAGTAAATGATGCAAGTGAATGCTTCTAGCAGGATGGAAGAGTGCACAAAATAACTACAATGCCTTAGTTACTCTGCCGCTCGACCGTAGGAAGTGGTAGCTATCCTGTGGCTTTGGCTGTAGGAGCTATTCAACATAAGAATTGAAATGATGAAAATGTAGGAAATCAAGCTAAACTAAAATGAATCTAACTATGGATTCCTCACCAAGTGGGCCCCCTTGGATGAGTACCCAAAAAACTCAATTACACAAAACTAATCTCAACACTTCATTTTCTCATTAAAACGAATAACAGAGTACAAAGATTCTCATCAACAGTAAAATAACAAAATTGAAATATATTGCAACTATCATAATACTACTACCCTCCTTCTCACATAGGATTAGGACTTTATTTATAGGAAAAACATCTAACTGCTAAACTCCACAGGCCCTAAGAAAAGGCAGAGATTTTATTACAAACAACTGACAGAAAGGAAAGCTAGAAAATAGGAAATGGAATCGGTCCAGAAAAGAGGAAAGAACTGCTTAGATAGTAGATCTAACTTCCCACTCTCTCCTAGATTTTAATAGGGAAATTATTCCATTTTCCAAGTTTTCGCTCAACCATCTCTACCTGGATTAACCAAAAACCTTCGACCATTGCTATGCTGATGTTTCATCCGTGTGCGTCTGCTACAGGACCAAGTCAGGCATCCAGCACATAGACGTGCTCACCTAAACAAGATGACAGTTGCTACTTCGATGAGTTGCATTAAAACTAATAGGATAAAATCATTCATGGAAAATAATCATTCAAAGTACATATGCATTATCTATTTCTCAAACAGTTAATTCATTCATAAAACATGATCATAATTCCATAGCAATAAATAGAGCATATTCATCCAGATAAAGCATATTAAGTAGCATATGTCCATGGCATAGGTTTACTGGTTGACTACCACATATTAATAGTTTTAAAGAATAAAGTCTTGGAGTAATAAAAGAAAACATAGGAAAAGACCTAGCAAAATTTCTTCTAGGGTATCTAAAGTATGCCATTAAAATGGCCTATCAATGGTCTGGTATATTAATGTTCACCAATGATTTCCATGTAGGGTTGTCAAGGGCCATATAAGCTGGAGGGATAAAGTAGTCATAAATGTAATTTCCCCATCATTGTTTAAGGGTTTGGATGGTGTTACCCTTTTTATGCATACTCAAGATGGGAGGTAGACCTTCCCAAGAGTTGTCCCAAAAAAGTGCCTCTTTACCATCATTGATTTTCCAAGATAGGCAACTGCCTATAGTATTCTTACATTCCATCATACAATTCCAAATACGTGAACCATGCAGGGGATGTCTGGGTTTGAAGAGCATGATGGGATCTCTGCCATTAAGATATTTATAGCAAAGAATTTTAGCCCATTTCAGATTAGGTTTGTTGAGGAGATTCCATACTAGTTTGGATCCAAGGGCTTTACTTTGCTCTTTGGTATTTTTGAAGCCTAAAACCCCATATTCAATGGGTGTACAGAGAGTATCCCAAGCTACTAAGTGTATTTTATGTTGGTCATTGGTCCCTTGCCAAAATAATTTTTTTAAGTGTTTTTTAATTTCCTTATTGCTTTTTGAGGGAAGATGGTAGCAAGCCATTTGGTAGATAGGAATGGAAAAAAAGACTAACTTAAGGATTGTCATCTTTCCTGTTGAGGATAGTGATTTGTCATTCCATGATGTTGTCCAATTTATAATCTTTGAAATAATGGGGTCTCAAGAATTGGTATTTTTAGTTCCCTTGTCTAGAGTTAGGCCAATGTATTTGTAGGGGAGTGAGCCTTTCCTAAAATTAAGGATCTTGCAAATATCAGTTTCCAAGGTTGGGTCAGTGTTTAGGAAGAAGATTTTAGACTTGTCCTGGTTGATTTCCTATCCTGAAGCATAAATATAGGATTGTACAATTTCCTTGAATTTTTGAACCTCTTATAGTGAACTTTGGCAAATAGCATGGTGTCATTAATGAATTGTTGATGTGTAATGGGTTCCACATTAGAGGTGACCTTAATACCTTCAATCTTATTATCCCTCCAAGCCTTAGTTATGCACATCCCCAAGGACTTATCCATAATTATGAAGAGGAATGGAGAAATAAGATCTCCTTGACGAGTGCCTCTGGACACTTCAAAGAAGCCTTGAGGGGAACCATTTACTAAGATAGAAAATTTGGGAATTGAGATGCATTCAAAAATCAGATTGACCCATTGTTTATCAAAGCCAAAATTTTCAAGCACTTTACAAAGGAATCTCCAGTCTACCTTGTCATAAGCTTTGCTGATGTCAAGTTTAATAAACATACTAGGTTTTTTATTCATTTGGGTTGAGTGTGTAGCTTCATGGGCTATCATGACTCCATTGTAGATGGCATTGGAAAGTTGACTTCCTGAGGAAGCATGACTTATTTTTTGTTGTCAATCATGGCAACAAAGTCATACTAAGTTTCTGTCAAAGATAACTTAGAAGATAAAATGACTAAGTACAAAAAATAGGACAGACAAAGAGATACAGAGATCAACACATCAGTGCACATGTTAGAGATCACACCAGAACATGTGTGCTTAGATATATACTCTATGGTGTATATACATGCTAGATCCAAACACGCAAAGTATGAAACATTAGTATAGAAAAGTTTCAGACAGATTAGTAGACCTGCAGTCCAGGAAACAGAGCATGGAAGCCGACTACAGTTTTGATAAACATGTATGATTTTATAATGTAATGGCTAAGAACCTTTAGTTATAAGTCTATAATAATGTAATTAATGTTATAGTAAACACACTTAGGCTGACTTGTTCAGAAGTGTTATGTATTTTTGTTTTAGGGCTGACTAATGATTTGTTTTGGGTCGCGCCTCTTCGGATTTGAAGATATAAGTATGAAATGTAAAGATATATTACAAGTGTCAATTATTGTGTAAGAAGAAGTTACAGAGGGATAGTATAATGAATTTAGAAGATGATATAGCTCTTTGAAGAAGTAAGAGCATCCATGCATACACGAAACTGATCAGACAACAGTGTCACTACAACAGTTCATTTTTGATATAGTGCATATCAACTTTCAGAGGGTTGTAGCCTTCATATTATTTGGGCAGTGAGCCTAGGTAGTGAGCCATACACCCCTAATAGGGTTTTGTAAAAGACTCCTAATAGGGTCATACATTTAACCAGGTCATTGTACTCAATTTGTAAAGACTGCTTCTAACAGAGAAAAGGAACTTTAACAGGTTCATTATACCTAGTACAATATTTTGTGGGTATTAATCCCCACCAGAGTTTTCCTCTGATCAAGGTTATCTGTAATCATATCATGTGTTATGTGTTCTTATGTTATGTTTCTTTGGATGCACATTTGATATATGTTTAGTTGGCTGAAATATAATAAGTAGATAAACACTGATTCACCCCCCTCTCCTCTCAGTGTTTCTAACAATTGGTATTAGAGCTCTGGTCCTCTGAAAGAAAGTTTAACCACTTGAGGAGATCATGGACTCAGCTGAAGAAAAACATTTGAAAAATAATATTGAAGCAGCTCTTGAAGATCTTGATAGATCTGAGAAGGAAAATGAAGAACTAAGATTGAAAAAAGATGGCTCTCAAATACTTATTAAAAGGCTAAGAAAAGATCTGAAAGATTGTTCTACAAGTGATCTAGGACAAATGGTAAAAAATATTAATGAAGAGAACAAATCTCTAAAAGATAAACTTGAAGATC
>MU223866.1:1362601-1418390 GCA_018584345.1 Thuja plicata | reverse complement strand
TACAATCAGTTGAAGATGTAGACAACATCTTATCAAACTTCAAGTCACATTTCACTAGCTTAGTAGAATCTGCTACTAAGATTGTAGAAGATGAATATAAGGAGAGACTACATGACTTGGTAAAGAAATTTACCTTAGATCTAAATTCCTTAAAGATTGGGCAAGCTATATTGAAGGAATTGGTAGATAAAGGAAAGAAAGTCATAGCAAACTGTATGGATAGAGGGAAGCTCACCTCTGAGCACACTAAAAAGATAACAGAAGCAAAAAAAATGGTGGACAACATAAGAGAATTAGTTGAAAATTCCACACAAGATATAAGCATATGCAACAATGTCTACCAAGGGTAGTTAGACAAAATTGAGAAGGCAAAACTGGAAATCAACAAGATAAGGGTAAGACAAACTCAGTTGAGGAATGCACTTGCACAATCTCTAGCAGTTATTAATGAGAACATAAAATAGATTGATAACACCATACAGACATATGATCAAGGTCCTTGCTTGGATCTGATGAAAATGGAAAAAGTTGACATATGCCCTATGCATGCATCTTCAAACTATTGATGCAATGAAAGTCTTTTGGCAAAAAGAGATTCAATCTCTTTAAGTTGTGTACCCAAAAGTCTATATGGAGTAAGTATGTTGAAGACTTACAGTTTTCACACACCTTTTTCATTAATGTCAAAGGGGGAGTAGTATAGAATGTGTATATGTGGAGAAGTATATATGTATATATCATTAAGTATTATGATATACAGTCATTTTTGTATGAAGTCATCTTGAGTAACTTAGCCACATTTCTTTGTTGCCATAAATGACAAAGGGGGAGATTGTTGGCAAGTTGACTTCATGAGGAAGCATGACTTATTTTGTGTTTTCAATAATGGCAACAAAGTCATACTAAGTTTTTGTCAAAGATAACTTAGAAGATAAAATGACTAAGTACAGAAAATAGGACAGACAGAGAGATATAGAGATCAACACATCAGCGCACGTGTTAGAGATCACACCAGAAGATGTGTTCTTAGATATATACTCTATGGTGTATATACATTCTAGATCCAAACGTGCAGAGTATGGAACATCAGTACAGAAAATTTATAGACAGATTAGTAGACCTGCAGTCCAGGAAACAGAGCATGGAAGCCGACTAAAGTTTTGATCAGCGTGTATGATTTTATAATGTAATGCCTAAGCGCCTTTAGTTATAAGTCTGTAATAATGTAATTAATTTTATAGTAAACATGCTTAGGCTGACTTGTCCAGAAGTGTTATGTATTTTTGTTTTAGGGCTGACTAATGATTTGTTTTGGGTCGCGCCTCTTTGGATTTGAAGATATAAGTATGAAATATAAAGATATATTACAAGTGTCGATTATTGTGTAAGAAGTTATAGAGGGACAGTATAATGAAGTTAGAAGATGATATAACTCTTTGAAGAAGTAAGAGCATCCATGCATACACGAAACTGATCAGACAACAATGTCACTACATCAGTTCATTTTTGATATAGTGCATATCAACATTCAGAGGGTTGTAGCCTTCATATTATTTGGGCAGTGAGCCTAGGCAGTGAGCCATACACCCCTAATAGGGTTTTGTAAAAGACTCCTAACAGGGTTAGACCTTTAACCAGGTCATTGTACTCAATTTGTAAAGATTGCTTCTAATAGGGAAAAGGAACTTTAACAGGTTCATTATACCTAGTACAATATTTTGTGGGTATTAATCCCCATCGGAGTTTTCCTCTGATCAAGGTTCTCTGTAATCATATCATGTGTTATGTGTTCTTATGTTATGTTTCTTTGGATGCACATTTGATATATGTTTAATTGGCTGAAATATAATAAGTAGATAAACACTGATTCACCCCCCTCTCAGTGTTTCTAACAGATGGATCTATCTTGAACAAAACCTTTTTGTTCCTCACTTATGATTAGTGGTAGTAATTTATGTATTCTATCGCCAAGGGTCTTGGACAGTAGCTTGTATATAGTGTTACAAAGGGCTATGGGTCTGCAATCATTAAAGATTTCAATCTTATCTTTTTTTGGAATTAAGGCTAAGAATGTGTTATTTATTTCTCTTAGAAGCTTACCAAAGTTTTTGACTCCTTCAAGAGCTGCAGTGACCTCACTGCCCAAAAAATCCAACATCTTTGGAAAAGCATAGATGGGAAGCCATCATGGCCAAGTGCTTTATCTGGATGCATTTTTTTAAGAATCTTACCAATTTCCTTTGTAATAAATTTAGGTTTTAGGGATATGTTGGTGTCTTGATTGATAATTCTCGGGATATTCTCAAGGAGTGTATTTTGGTTGGTAAGATCAGAGGATTTTGTAATGTTAAGGGTATTGATAAAGTGTTTAATAGCTTCCTCAGCTATGTCCTTGGTTTCCTCAATTATTGTTCCATCTATTTTAGTGATCTTAGTTATTTTGTTTATGTTTTGCATTGGTGCTATTGTGAAAAAACTTAGTGTTTTTATCTCCTGCATTAAGCCAAGTTTCTCTAGATTTTTGCCTCCAAAAGAGTTCATCTTTGGCTAAGATATCCTCTAGGTTAATTTTAAGAATTTTGTATTTTTGGTATGTTCCCTGATTCATTCCATTCGCTATGTATTCTTTATTCAAATATTCAAGTTCAATTTTAATTTTAGCTTTACCCTCAAAGATGTTACCAAACCATTCTTTGTTCCATCAGATTAGTTTCCTCTTTATTTTATTAAGCTTATTAGCAATCATGAATAGTTTTGATCCCTTGAATTGCAAATTTTCCCAACACTGTTGTATTAGTGGTAATAGTCTCTCACCTTTGAACCACATCTATTCAAATCTGAAGGGGGAGCCATGGGTTCTAGAATCATCAAGGATGTCTTGTGATATTGGGAAGTGGTCAGATCCCGAGAAACATAGTATTTCAATTTTAAGGGCGAAGGGGAAGCTTGGTAAATTTCCTCTGTAAAAGACTCGATCGAGTTTTTCAGCTATGTTTTCCTCACCTTGTCTCATGTTAGTCCAAGTAAACATACCTTTTTCCAGATTTAGATCCATTAAGTTGTGTGTCTAAGCCATTCAACAAAGTCCTCCACTGATCTTGGATTAACATTTTTGCCCCTTTTTTTCTCAGAGGAGTCTAGGATGGTGTTAAAATCTTTACCAATGATAAAGGTTTGGTCTTGGTGGAAATTTAGGAATGTATTAATTTATAACCACATCAACCATCTATCTAAGTAATTAGTTGGTCCATAAATATTTAATATATTAAAGTTTAGATTGAATTTCAGACTCTTGATAGTACTAAACATCCAATGTTTATTGATGGAAGTGGTGGTATATATGATTTTCCTTGGGTTAGCTATGAAAGCTAGGCCACCCAATGCCCCATCTATTGGAGCACTCAAAACCTCCATGAGTCCAAAATTTTTGTTGAGGTTTGTTAAATCATCATTATTGAGTTTGGTTTCTTGTATGAGCATTAAATCAGGTTTATATTTATTGATGCAACATTTTATTAAATGTTGTTTGTTAAGGGAATTAAAATCCCTAACATTCCATGAAAGGACCTTCACTGGTCCTTGGGAGGGACCTTCCCCCTCCCTACATGAAATAAGTCTATGATCTTAGTTTGATTATCCTTGTTTGCATCTTTCATTCTAATCTCTACTAGAGATTTTATGCCTCTCTTTTAAGGAGATTTTGCACAGTCAATCTCTGTAAAGCCTTCTTCATAGATAGCTATACCAAGTTCAGGATTACTTCCTAATGCTTCCATTTCCACCATTTCTTCTTCTAAGACATGTTGGTCATGCTCCTCAGCATCAATTTCTTGGATTTCTCTAATTAAAATTTCTCTTTCAGCATTAATAGCATCCATATTTATAAAGTCTTTCAAATAATTGTCTGGAGTCTCATTAAGAATTTCCTCTGCTATTGCATTAATTTTAGATTGAGTAGAAGGGGAACCATTAGAAGATGGATTTGTCATTTTCATGTTGGAGTTTGGGAATTGAGGGATCCCAAAGGATGGCACTAGATCCAAGATGGCTGAAGGTAAGGGAGATGCATGAGATGGTTGGGGATCAATATAAGAAGGTTCCATATTGAGGTCAACGAGGGGTTCTAATACTTCTTGGGATGGGGGGTGGGGTTCTATATTTTCGGACTGTATTTGGGGTTCATGTTGTGACATTAGTACCTCATCTCCTTCCTTTCTTACTTTTTTTTCTTTAGGGGATGGTGGCTGTTGATGTGTGGGTGTGGGTTGATTATTAGACTTGTGATTAAAGGGAGATGGAGGGGTAACAGGGTTGGATGTGATGGATGGAGATGGACTATTGTAATTAGAAGAGGAGGAAGCATTAGAGAGAAAGGATAACCTAAGTAGTGTGTTAGGGAGCTGGGGGTTTATGAAGTTCCTCAAAAGATGCTGGAGGTTGGTCGTATGGTGGGGTCCCTTGAAATTATCATTGGAGTCTCCTATAAAGATATCAAATCTTCTAATGGTGCCTTTGTAAAGTTCTGGTTGTAGTTCATATATGCAGTGGTTTGTTATGATTTTGACCAATTTTAACTCGCTAGGAACATTATCCAAATGTAATTTAACATTTGAATCTATCATATATCACACAATCCAAATACATCAATGAAGTGCTGAAGATATTCAAGATGGAAGATTCCAAGCCAGTTAGAACACCTATGCCAACCAAATGCAAGATAACAAAGGAAGACAAGTCAACCAAGGTAAATCAGACCCTATATAGATCTATGATTGGAAAACTCATGTATGTTGTTCATACTAGACCAAACATAGCACATGTAGTTGCAATAGTTGCAAGATTCTTTGCTAATCCCAAGGAATCACACATGACTATTGTCAAAAGAATTCTAAGATATCTAAAGAATACCAAGGACTATGGCTTATGGTATAAAAGAGAAGGCAAATTTGAGCTTCAAGTCTATACAAATGCTTATTGGCCTGGAAACTTAGATGACAAAAAGAGAAAAACATGAGGAGCATTCTTTATGGGTGACAAACTTGTCACATGGATAAGTAAGAAGCGAGGATGCATCTCATAATCTACTGTAGAAGAGAAATATGTGGTTGCTACTGCAAATTGCTCTAACATTGCATGGATCAAGAAATTACTAGAAGGTATGAATATGAAAATTCTTGAACCAATGATTATCTATTGTGATAATACTAGTGCAATAATATATCAAAGAACCCTTTCATGTATGCTAAGACAAAGCATGTTGCTATCAAGTATCATTACTTAAGAGAAGAAGTGCAAGAAAAAGAGGTGATACTAGAATATGTTCAATCCAAGGAACAATTAGCAAACATACTCACAAATCCATTGCCTAAAGATACATTTGAGTACATGAGAAAGAGACTAGGGGTTTGACCCTTGTCTATTGGTCACTAAGCTGACTAGGAGGCTGCATCAGCCTAAACATTATCAGAAGATCATTCATGTTGATGCAAGCAAAGAGATGGACTAAAAAGATATATCAGTACACAAGGTACTTATCTACATCGATCACTAGAGTTATTGTATTGCTGATAGAGAGGAAATTCAAGGAGTATATTATAAAAAGGAGGAATGATATAGTTTGGCATTGCTATAAAAGGGAGAGAGTATATCCATATGAAATATCTATCATGATCATCCAAAGGGAGAGATGACTTAAGGGAGAGATGAGATGACTTAAGGGAGAGATTATATCCACATGAGAAATATCTATTATTGTCAAAGGAAAAAGAGATATCCATCAAGGAGAGGAACAACCAAAGGGAGAGAGAAAACATCAGAGAAAGATTCAAAGAAACATCCATCTAAGGGAGAGAATAAAAAAAAAAGTTAACATTGCTACATTCATCCAGTGAAGGGAATGAAGAATAAAGAGAGTACTCTGCAAGAACCAAATCTAAGCTAGAAGAGCTTACCGAGAGTTAGACATTTGTATTGGTTATAGAAAAATAAGTTTGGTAAAATTTGATGAGCTACAACTGGTATATTTCATATTAGTATTATGTAGTATGTTTCCATCAATGCCAAAGGGATAGATTGATGAACTATAACTGATTGAATGTTTGAAGATGTTAAGTTGATGATCATCGAGCTGCAGAAAGTTAATGCAAGACATTAAATCAGACAATGTATTGTAATATCATTGATGTCAACTTGATATAATCTGATTGGCTATATAAATATTGTCAAAGACTTCAAAGAACCAAAAAGATAAAGGTTATGTTATTAGTAATGCATAAAATTTTAGTATACACCAAGTGACAACAAACACTGATGGACAGTGCACACCAACAGATAGAGAACCCCAAGAAGAGTCACAGTGATACCTGAGAAAGCATTACTAAGCAGGACCTAAGTGATACCCAAGCATAACTGAATGTCATAGTATTTCTCAACGAACAAAAAACCTCAAAGGATAGAGATTCCCAAGGACAACTGAAGTCAAGACCAAGCAAACAAGGAGTTAAACACCGATCAAAATTGAAGTTCAGAAATGACAAAAGACTTAGTTGGCATGAGTTAAATATGGAGTTAACTGATTGATTACATTTTTTTCATTGACCAGGTAAAAGCTAGAGATACGATAGAGTTTTTGATCTGTAAACTAGGATTTACAAGTTTTATAACTTAATCCAATGTTCAGATTTAATTCCCTGATCTCAACAGTAATTGTTTGGCTATGTATTTAACCATGGAAATTACAAGAAATAGTTACACTTTAAACACTTAAATCAATTAAGTGTTTAGTAACATTAAAGAGAGAATAATAAAACTGAAAGAAATGAGAGAATAAAAAAGAGATAGAAGAGAAAATGTAAACACTTGATAACGAAGTTCGTCCAGTTAGGACTACGTCTACGGGTCCGCTTCTCAATTCAGGGACCACTTTATTTAAGTTGCCAAGAAATTTTCTTTGTTACAAATATTCCAAGCTCTAAGCCTTGTTCATAGTCTTTTTTATGTACTTGAAGGCAAACACAACACCTTTGTGCTTACAAAATCTCCTCACTTACAAAATTCTCTCCAAAAGTTACACTAATTTCTCCCTCAAGAATTATTTCACCAAAAATTCTCCAAGACTCCCTTGCCTTTACAATGGAAAATAACCTCCTTTTATACAAGTTTGAGAGGAACCTCCTACTACAATATGATGAGCATGCACAAAATAAAAAAAATATAGAGCAACAGTAGAACTCAGAGTGAATGTATTGATCGTGGGCCACTTCGAGGGGGTAACCTCCTTTGAGCAAGCTCAATACAATAAATTCGTCGGTGTCATTCAAAGGCCTCGGCACACACTTATATACTAAGTATAATCTAGAAAAGTATTACTACCTATGCATGTGGGATAATAAAATATACTCACGGGATGACTTACAAAGCATATGCGTCCAACAACACTAAACTAACAAAATAAATAGAAGGAACACACAGGTTCCTAACATTCCCTCTCTCTTAGAAAAAAGATTTGTCCTCAAAGCTTAAGGTGTGGAAATTGATGCTAAATCTAAAGAAGGGGTTCCCATATAGCATCTTCTAGTTGCATTCCGTACCACTGAATCAAGACCTCAGTGATGGAGTGAGAGAAAAGCTGACGAGTGCACTAGTCAAGGATTATTGCAGGCTCCAGGATAATGGATCCTTCCTTATCCATTTTAGGGAGAGCAGTTTGGGATTTGATGTTAGTACCAAGAACTTGCTTGAGACAAGAAACATGAAATACTGGATGAGTGCGGGAAGAAGGAGGAAGTTCTAGTTTATAAGCAACTAAACCAATCTTTTGCAGAACCTTATATGGCCCATAAAATTTTGGGGCCAGCTTATGACACCCTTTAAGCTTCAGGGAGGATTGCTTGTATGGCTGTAGATGCAGAAAAATCATATCCCCAACTTGAAATGAGCGCTCAGAATGGTTTTGATCTGCCTACTATTTCATTCGATTTTGGGCCATGTGAAGATTATCCTGTAAGGTGCGAAGAATCTGATCCCTGGTGCGGAGAGCTATGTTAACTGCCTGGACTGGTGAGCTGCTAGGAGTGTAGGGAAGGAGCACTGGAGGTGCCTGACCATAGACTGCTTCGTATGGAGTCATTTTAGATGTAGTGTGGTAAGAGGTATTGTACCACCATTCAGCTAGAGGAAGCCACTTGGCCCACTGATGTTGCTGTTCTGAAGTGAAGCAACGGAGATAAGTTTCCAAGCATCTATTGACAATTTTGGTCTGACCATCAGTTTGTGGGTGATAACCCAAACTCATCTTCAGTTTGGTACCAGTTTGCTAAGACAATTCAGTCCAAAAATGACTGGTAAAAGTTGCATCCCGATCTGAGACAATGGAAGAAGGGAGGCCGTGAAGACGGAAGATCTAGTCCATGAAGATTTGTGCAACTGTGGAGGTAGTATAGGGGTGGCTGAGGGCACAAAAATGACTATATTTGGAGAGATGATTAACCACAACCAAGATCACTATTTTTCCACTTGATTTAGGAAGCCCTTCAATGAAATCCATAGAAATATCAGTCCAAATCCATGTAGGGATGGGCAAGGGTTCCAGCAAGCCAGGAAGGAGGGTCGTTTCACCCTTGTGGCATTGGAAAGTATCACATTGAGCCACCATCTATTGAATCATCTATTTCATTCCTTTCCAAAAGAAGTTGCACCTTGCTCGCTCATCAGTTTTGAGGAATCCAGAGTGCCCTACTAAAGGAGAGGCATGGAGTTCATAAAAGATAGCCTGTTGAAGATTTAGATTTTGAGGAAGCTAGTACTAGATGGCCCTTGTATCGAAGAGAGGCACCATCCCAAGAGTAATGTGGTACAACATAAGGATTATTGGCCAACTGGTGAATGATTTGAGATAAAGAAGAGTCACTGACATAGCCCTGCTGAAAAGATGCTAACCAATTGGGAATTGGCATAGAAATAGCTGAAAGGGAAGCTTGATCATCAAATGTGTGAGAAAGAGCATCTGCAACAATATTGTCCTTACCCTTCTTGTAGGTGATCTCATAATCATACCCCATGAGTTTGCTGACCCATTTCTGTTGTGCAGGGGAGGATACCCATTGTTCTAGGAAGTATTTTAGACTTTGGTGATTGGTCTTGATGCAAAAATGACTCCCTAGGAGGTATGGACACCACTTTTGTATAGCATGCAAAATAGCCATCATTTCTTTTTCATAAGTAGATAGGGCTAGATTCTTACCAGAAAGGGCTTTGCTAGTGAAAGCAATAGGATGGCCATCTTGAAGGAGAACAACACCCAGTCCATTGCCACAAGCATCACTCTCAATAGTGAAGGGCTTGGAAAAATTTGGCATAGCGAGAACAGGTGTACTACACGTAGCTTGTTTTAGTTGTTCAAATGCATTCTCAGTAACATGGGTCCAGGTAAAAGCATCCTTTTTTAACATAGCTATCGACAGTGCTGCAATCTTCCCGTAATCTTTGAAAAACTTGCGGTAATAGCCAGTCAGCCCCAAAAAAACCTGAAGGCTCTTGAGAGTTTTAGGATGCGGCCAATATTTCATGGCATCTATTTTTGTGGGATCCACCCGAACCCCTTGGTGTGCAAAAAAATGTTTGAGATACTCCACTTCCTCTTGGCCAAACACACATTTAGACTATTTTGCACAGAGTTGATGATCAAAGAGAAGTTACATTACGAGGTCCAGATGATGGAGATGCTCAGCCCAGGTTTTGCTTGTATGAGGATATCATCGAAGAAGACCAGAATGAATTTTCAGAGGTATGGACAAAATATTTTATTCATTACTACCTGAAATGTTGAAGGAGCATTAGTGAGGCCAAAGGGCATGACTAGAAATTCATAGTGACCATCATGTGTGTGGAAGGGTATTTTAGGGATATCCTCCTCATTAATCCTAATTTTATGATACCCAGAAGAAAGATCCAACTTGGAGAAAAAACAAGCACCATGAAGCTCATCAAGAAGTTCATCAACAACTGGGATGGGAAACTTATCCTTTATGGTGAGATGATTAAGTGCCCAAAAATCAATGTAGAGTCGCCAGGACCCATCTTTCTTGCAGACAAGTAGAACTGGAGAAGAAAAGGAATTGGTACTAGGGTGAATAATACCTTGCTTCAGTAAGTCACAAATGAGCATCTTGATTTTGGTCTTCTGATGAAATGGGTAGCGGTAGGGCCTGATGTTGGGCGAAACACTGCTAGGAAGGAGCTGAATACAGTGGTCCTCTACATGAGAAGGGAGCAATCCTACAGGTTCAGCAAATACACCCGAATACTTATCCAAAATTTGTTGTAGATCTACAGGAGTACTAGAGACCACTAATGGCTGCATCTGAATGGAATGGAGCTGAGCAATGATACCATATGAATTCTTCTTAAGAATATTTTCCATACGATGTGAACTGATGATGCTGAGAGACCCTGGCTGTAATCCTTTCAAAGTGTGTTGTTTCCCATTGGCTGAAAATTGCATCCAAAGTTCACCAAAATCCCATAGAATGGGGCCAAGAGTGTGTAACCATTGGGCGCCCAAAACCACATCACATCCACCTAAGGGAAAGGAAAACATGTCAGAGTGTAGGTTATAATCTCCAATAGAGAGACACACATTGTGACATTTCCCTTTGCAAGGTAAAGTTCCCCCATTGGCAATCATGACTTCAAATCTAGAGCAGGGATGGACAAAGCAATCAGCTTGTTTGGCTATTCGGGGGTCATTGAAGTTATGAGTGCTACCAGAATCAATGAGTATAGTAAGAGGGATCTTCTTGAAGAAATCCTAGACCTGCATGGTTTGAGGGGTAGTGAATCCTACCAAGGCATGGACAGATATCTCTGGTTGAGCTTCTGGCAAAGGAGGTTGAGGCTGTTGAGGCTCAACCTCATCATCCACTGTTTCGTGAGCATCTACATATTCTTCCAGTTCAGGTGGAGAATCCACATCCAAGAGATAGAGCTTTTTCTAAATACATCTATGGCCCTGGGACCATTTCTCATCACAATTATAACAAAGCCCTTTTTCTCCCGGGCCCACATCTCTATTTCAGACAAGTGCTTGATAGGAGTAGTTCTGGGAGCTGGCATGACTTGAGGGTTGTGAGAACCTGTATTTCTGAATGGAACAAAACTGGATCTGGAATGTTGTAGAGCACTAATCTTGTCCTTTGCTAACTTAGCCAACCCAAGGGCTTCCATCATTGTAGTGGGCCAGAACATTTTTACTTTAGATCGAAGGGCATCCTTCAGACCACTGACAAAACAACTGCGGAAGAATTCATCAGACAATCCCTCTGTGTGATTAGCTAATTTTTCAAACTCTATCTGGTATTCTCTTACAGTGCCTGTTTGGCGCAATTTAGTGAGTTCTCCTATGAAGTCATCAAAAGCACTAGGGCCAAAGTGCTCCAAAAGGAGTGTGCACAATTTTGTCCATGTTGGGTCTACATTAGCCTTGATGTATCAACAGAACCATTGAAGAGCTTCATGTTCCAAATGAAAAGATGCAAGCAAGACTTTGTTGATATCCAGAGTATTATGCAAGCTAAAAAACTGCTCTGCCCTGTAAATCCATCCAGTCGGATCAACACAATCAAAGTGAGGAAAATCAAGCTTCAGTCCCCAAAAATTGCCAGAAGAGAACCCAACGTCTCCAGAATGGTTGTGGTTCATGACTAAATGCTGAAGAGTGAGAATGAGAAATTTGTCATCCAGATCTTGAAGTTTGGTTTTAAGGGATGCTAGTTCCTCCTCCATGATTTTTTCTCTTGTACGTGTAACGACCATAGAGAAGAATTTATTTATTTATTATTATTATTATTATTATTATTATTTTTGGAAATGGGTAGAAAAAGAGAGACATAAACTTTTTCAGTTAGGGAAAACTTGGATTTGGGCAAAACTCAGATGGTAAATTGGTGTTTGACAAGGGGTTGGACACTTTCTGATGAAAATGGAAAGATAAAAATGAGGGTTTCAAGGGTGGGGAGGTGGAATGGGTCGAGCGGTCCAAGAGGGACAAGGGAGCAGAATTATGAAATGAACCCTGTGGCCAGATTTGGTGGCAATTGGCTGAGAAGCAAAAAAGTTAGGGCAAACCCTAAAATTAGATAAATGGGGGATTTAGGGCTTCGATATGTGAAATTTGGGGTAAGGTCTTCAAGGAAGGAAGTATGCAGAATGGTATTTCGGTGGTTCTGAGGAACTTTGAGAGGAAACAGAAAGAAAGCAAGGAAGCTATGGCTAAAAAATGGAAATAATCTACTCAGGGAAAATCACCCAGATACGTAATAACTGAAAATAAGAACTGCAATAACAAGAAATACTAGGATTGGAAATGAATTCGGATGCAAAAAAGGAACCTGAAGGCCACGACGGAAATGTTTTTTGACGAAATTTCCACCCAGTGCGCCCAAGAAAGTGCTATGATACCAGATGAGAGGAACCTCCTACTGCAATATGATGAGCATGCATGAAATAATAGAAATATAGAGAAACAGTAGAACTCAGAGTGAATCTATTGATTGTGGGCCACTTCAAGGGGATAACCTCCTTTGAGCAAGCTCAATACAATAAATTTGTTGGTGTCATTCAAAGGCCTCAGCACACACTTATATACTAAGTATAATCTAGAAAAGTATTACTACCTATGCATGTGGGATAATAAAATATACTCACGGGATGACTTACAAAGCATATGTGTCCAATAATACTAAACTAACAAAATAAACATAAGGAACACATAGGTTCCTAACAAAGTTTATTTGCCTATTATGGTCAAAACCATAATATTTTACAAATCTCCCATTTTTACATAGATATCTCCCGTTACGGTAAGATTTTATAAAATAATATATTTTCCAAGAAATGAATGATTTATAATTTGATCCTAAAATCTCTCTCACAATTTATCTATAAACCATTTTATTTTTTGGCTCTTCTTAGAAATAGTCTTAATATTTTAAAGATTTGCATCCTTAATTATAGGGGAGATTATATTTTTAACTTGCTATTTAATAGGGGTGTAGTTTGCTATGATTAAATAGCTTTTACTATAATCTTCCAATAGCGATCCTAAAAATAAAGGCAGCTCCTAAAATCAATGCAAAAATAAATGCATGAGGTTGGGAAACTTGGGGTAAAACCATGGGCCCCCATGCGTTGACCTTGAAAAGGCTAAAAATTATTCTTTAAAGCCAATAATGTCCATACATAGTACAACGTGGAGCATGTGGTGTAATGGGAAAGAGGGTAAATAGAAAATAGGATGTTTAAGGTTTGAGCCTCCTCAAAAACTTTTGAATGCCTAAGTGACGTTGACCACCAACTTGGTGCCACATGGCACTCTATTATTTGACCAGCCTGTGACATGTGTCACAATCAAATATGTCCACATCCAATGCCACATCATCAAAAATCTTCCATGTGTAAATTTTTGACTACCTCTTCACCAGTTTGATAGCCACGTGTCACTCCAGGATTGGATCAAAATGTTGACTGTGTTGCTGATGTCATGTTGATGTCATCCAATCAACCTTTTTCCTAGGTAACTTTGACCAAACATAACTTTTGCATACGAGCTCCTTTTTTGCCCGTTCAAGTTGCATCGGGTTCTATTCTCTGAGCTCTTTGCAATGATGCTGAATTTGAGAGATTATGAAATTATTTTTTTTTTGGCTTTTCAAGATCCACCTGGATAAGTTTTAAAGATAGTTTTATTCTAGTTGTCAAACATAAATCTGTGGGATAAAACTAAAGCATGCTTTAAAGCAAGAATGGAGAGATTTGTGGATCACGTCAAGAATAAGAAAGACTAAGACTTAGAAATGATGAAATCATGTCTATAAAAGAGACAAGCCAATTCATTTTAAATTGGGGGGAATAAAAGAGGATGCTGAAGAGAATACTAGTGAAGATAATAAGTCTTCATACAAACCTGATCAAACAAGCTGAAGGACAGAGCTAAAGATTTTTGCGGACACCAAGAAACAAAGAAGGAACAACATCACCAAGAAGAAAGAAGTGAACCAAAGGAATATAAGAGAAACATTGATTAGAAAGGTATTATGAGATTACAATAGATCTGAACATCTGCAAGATTAAGTTGTATTTATGAACAGATCATATACTGTTTCAGTTTAACAAGTGATTCATAAAATCTCTTAATAGAGTGGGATTTAACAATCCTTTATATATTGAGATACATCCCAAGGAGTATCAATAAGTTTATCATTAAGATAGCATAGTGGAATGCCAAATATCACGTGACAAACTATTATATTTAAATCCTGTAACAAGGTTGCACTTACACAGTGTGTTTTTAACCTTTTACAGGGTTGTCTCTTCACCGAGCTCACTTTAGAAGAGTGAAAATTTTGGGTTATCGATCCCAAGTGGTTTTTCCCCTAACATGGTTTCCATGTTAAAAATCCATGTGTCAAATGTGTATATGGTTCATTGATTTGATCTTTTTCTTTACACATTACTAAAATAGGATTGATCGGTAAACACTAAGTTATTTACTGTATTTCGGTAAAGGCTAGACTGTTATTCGGTAAAGATTAAGAAAATGGATAAACAGTGTATTCCGAGCAGTAATTATTTGATAAAATTATTTAAAGGCATACATCTTGTAGGGCTGAAGATAACTAGAGGTTTATATTTGTGGTATAAATTTTTGGGTTGATTTATTGGATTAATTTTTGAGGCCATTGATTCACCCCCCTCTTAGTTATTCTAACACCTTGGTCATTCCTCATCAACAATGTATAGTCGAACTGAAACCGTATGAGACCTCTAGGCCAAAACACTATGGACTTTAACTAATGTCTGTGGCTTTCCTGCATGTTTCCCAGATTATGATTTTGCAACAAACATTGTTGTGCATTCATATAGTAAACCATCTTGTTCATGCAAAACACACGTGC
Organism: Thuja plicata; assembly: GCA_018584345.1. Taxonomy (NCBI): domain Eukaryota; kingdom Viridiplantae; phylum Streptophyta; class Pinopsida; order Cupressales; family Cupressaceae; genus Thuja; species Thuja plicata. The sequence goes on along the minus strand of MU223866.1, from coordinate 1,403,439 downwards.
ATCCATGCGTACAAAGCACCTATAGTCATGTTGTATGAATAAAAAATGGTTGAGGATGATGACCTCTACTAAAATGTGTAGCAACAACACTAACACTAACGCATGGTCCTCGGTCTCAGAATTAAAATGAAGGAGCCTACACATAGATATAAAGAAGATTGTTATATGTGTGTAGAGTATAGCATATCATATATGTAAAAAATGAAATGGGTGGCATAATGATTGTTAAATGGGAAATAAAGGTGAAAACCTCATCCACTCCACAACATCCATGATGTCCATGATGACGTCAAAACCTAATTGCAAACTATAGGCAAAGTGACATGCAAAGACATACATTGCACATAAGCTGTCAGCGTCAATATAATATCCAATATACATTTGTGCCACATTCTGCCATATCTACTTGAAAATTGTTTTATAAAACACAAATAAACATAAACAAATAAATAAAAAAAATATAGTCTATGGTCAAATTGAAGTGGTGGCAGTCGGGTTTGAAAGTATTTTGTATTCACAGCTGAATAAAACCTGACTCAAGTGTATTTGAACATTTACGACTATGACATATCTTTCATTCGATACTTGTTTCAAGGATTTTCACGGAGAAATAAGTGATATATTGAATTTTCTTTCATGACAGGGTATGTAACCCATAATAATGAGGGTTACGACAAGAATTTAATATTCATCCTCTTTCCAACGTTGATAAATCTTTAAAATTGGTAGTTTCAAAGTGTAAAAAGTCTAGTTTATGATTTTTATATTGGTAGACACGGAGAATGTTGTTTGGTACTACAATAGTGATGTCATTGATTGTTAAGTTGTGCATTTTTGTCTACCTGAGAGGGTCATGACAATGGTTTTGTGGAACATGAAAAGGATGATCATTTATAATACTTAAGTATGTGGGTTTATGTTGTTTATGACCTCTTTAGACCCTTGGAATGTGACTTGTTAATAAGGATTCAATAATCCTTGTACATTCTTCGAAAAAGTGGCCTACACTATAAATTAACAGTCCATTTTGTAGTCAAGTGTTTCAAATGCGTCATATGATCAAATTAAATATATTATAATAAAGTATTCCAAACAAGTCCATTTTGCAGTCAAGTCTTCAAAATGAGTCCAAGGGTGTATAAATGTTGTATTTGGTTGATATAATATGTTCCCATGGGTTGATCCTTGTCAAATATTGATCCTTTTCTTGGTAATTATAGCCTATTAGGCAAACTGACTATGTGAAAAGGAAGGTTCGACATTAAAAAGAGTCATTGATGGAAACCAAGCTAACACGGATCCTGATCCATTTTGAAGTATGGAAGCATCAGGATGTTTGTCATTGAATGAGAAGTTTTCTACATAGTTTATTTCTTGGGTCAAGGAAAGGATATTATCTCATTGTTGTGAAACATGCCTACAAGTTGGTAATTCAAAACCTGCCTCTGCAACAATTTTCCACCATTCACCCATCGTAGATAACTGATCTAAGACACATTCTCTTGGGATGATCTCTTTTATAGTGGGATAATGTGTCAAGTTTTCTAGTGGTTAAGCTAGCGTGTTAACCAAAAATTGATGCATACATGTCACATTGTCCCCCGTCATCATTTCCCCCTCTTCCCTGCACATATCATGTCCACCTATACAACTGCACCTAAAAGAAAAACATCTGCGAGGACTTATTTCTATGGATGTTGCTTATGGTTAAAACAAAGAGATGGAAACATTAGGTCAAATATGGACAAAAATAATAAATAAAGCACCAAAATGCAAACCACTAGCCATATGATAGAAATAACCTCATTGTTGGCCATCATTACTAACCTGTGTTGGATGCAATATATCCATCCCTAATCAGATGTGCTTCATCTTCTTCAGTTGCTATCATCTTCCCCTCTTCCTAGTCTCACTATTGAAGGCTAAGACAAACTAGTTTGTCTAAGGTACTTCCTTCAACTTGTTGTGATTTCTAGTATCTCCATGTTGTCATCACCCCCAATAACGTTGCCTACTAGCGCTGAACCAAGCCCACAGGAAAAAGTGCTAGTATCCATTGGGTCAGTATGTTGGCTGAAATCAAAGGTCAATGCATTTCAATCTTTGAGGTCAACCAAGAACCTCTGCACACAAGACGCAAATGAATTTTGTTGTTTAAGTGTTCGTGACATTTTATTGGACAATATATTCAACATTGTAGTTGTTTCCTTCCATTCTGCCTTTCCATCCTTGTCTAGTGTACCACCCTTGACATCTATAGTTACATGTTCAGGAGTGGGTGCAATGATAGTGTTATAGTGAACCACTTCACATGTGAACATATCATTGAAATTCGCAACACAGAGACTGGGAATTGAAACATCCCCTGTATGATGCTATATTGTTAGACCAAAGCAAAGGTCTAATAATACAACAAACATTGTATTCATTCACTTAACTAGTACACCACCTCGTACTACCTACTTACCTTCCCCCCTACAACATTGGATGATATATTGGTCATTTCTACAACCTTTAGCGCATGCTTGCACGTGTTTCCCTACACAATCCACATACAATCACATACATATAGGCCATCTCCACTGGCCTTCACAAGGTATCAAGCACCCGACGAATGACTTTTAACCCATTTCCAACTAGGATGTGTCTCTTTTTGTACACAGTCTACATCGGGAATCTCATTTTCCCTCTCCATACTGGTCAGCATGTGTCCAACCCTGTAGTTTCTAAGAAATGTGAAATGTTACAACCTCTATTTTTGCCTGTAGAATGGTTTTAATGCGATATATAATTATGAAGTATAGGTGGTCCATCCTCCTTGCACACTTATTGTAACAATAACAAAGGTAACATGTCTTCAATATGAAATGGTATGACTCAATTGCAACATTTGTATCCTAATTAGAATGCAAAATTTTTCTAAAGTTCTTCACTCACATAGCTGCAAAAAAAGGTTAAGACCAAGTATGAGCCCAATTCAAAATGTGTGACATCAAAGGAATTAACAACCACCAACAAAAATGAGTATTCAAATGTGGTTCTCACCAATACGACCTTCTTCTTCGAACCATGTCTTGGTGAAGTAGTCCAAAAATTGTGGTTGATTGTTGAACTCATCCAAGAAACCATGCAATTGATCAATAGTGGTCTCTTCGCTTCCCTTTATGGCCATCATGATTGTCCCTAAATGATGAAATATATCTATATATATGAAAAATATATCTTTATGAAATTAGTTTGCAAATATGCTCAATTCAATTATGAAATCTAAAAATCAAGCTATTGAATCAAACAAATAATCAAGAAGCATTTCATGGTTCCCTATCTAGAAATTCGAATCGAATGCTCTCAGCTTAGCATCCATGACTGAATCAAATTAGGGAAATCAAATTTTTGAAACCATCATCAGTGGGGCATCTCAATCAGGTTGTTTTTTTTTTCAAATCATGACATCGTATCAATAAATTTTCTTCATCAAAATCAATGGTATCAGTGAATCAGTCATCGAGATCAGATCAGACATCAGTTTATCGAACATCAGACATTCTTTGAACCAAAGTGATTCACACATTGATTCAAAGAGGGGCATTTGTAGACACCTAATTTTGGTCAAGCAAAATCAAAGAAAGAGCAAAGTGAGCAATCAAGATCAAAATCATGAATTAATTGAAAATCAAAGCTATTACATTAATTAAATAAAAAAGATCAAATAATATACAATTGATTTTAATAAATTAATTATATAATTAAAAAAAATTAAATCCAACCCATTCAAGGGTAGACATGGCTAATATAGATTAATTAAATCAATTAATTAATTCTTATTATTCTCACCCACCACATGGGACAAATCAACTAGTGAGAGTAAAGAATTGAGCTCACATGGATCAAAGACCAAATTGTTTCTCCATCACTCATCTTCAGGTGCATTTGGGCCCTTCATTTTGTCTTCTTGTCTCAATATTTGAAACCAAACTTTACTTTGTCTCAACCTTTGAAACCATCAACCTAACTCACCTCTAATCATGGTCAACTCATTCTACCCCCTACCCTTGGGAGAATCTTATAAATAGAGTGTATTTCTTAATGAAAATCACCACTTAACATCCAATTATCTAGAGCATCATTACTATAGGAATTTCATTTCATAATTTACATAATAGTGAGCATATTGGAGAAATTGTAGAGTAATTGAGCTATGATAGGGTAGATTTGTATCATTAAAAGCTAAATTTCTCATTCTAGGACTGTCACTAATGGATGCTAAGCTAAGAGCATTTGATTAGCATTTCTAGATAGGGAACCATGGAATGATTCTTGCTTGTTTGTTTGATTCAATAGCTTAATTCTTAGATTTCTTAATTGAATTGAGCATATTAGCAAACTAATTTCATGAAGATATATTTTTCACATACACAAATGACACCTGTCGTGGGGAATCTTGCCTCATACTAACGTTTTAATGAGTTTTTTGGTGTTTTTGAGTGACTTTATGTTGCAGATTTTTTAATTTGGCAGGTACAGTGATGCATTTACAGAGCCAAATAGAATTTGCAGAGTAAAGTATGACACCTTTACAGATTTAAATGATGCATGTCCGATAAATTTTGACACTTATCAAAGATATTTTGACACATTTACAAAGACAAATAATGCGTGCTATCCAAAGTTTGACGCCTTTATACAGAGAAGTGACGCATGCCAGGATTCTTCTATCTCATTTCTTATTTCTTTCAGCGCATAAAGTTGCACTTTTTAGTGCATTTAAGCATAGTATTAACACATTTTAGCAGTTAAATAGCGCTCTATCATAAGAAATAACGTGCTTTAATCTTTCTATAGTGTGTAGCAGGATTTTAATAGTGCGTAGTAACTGTTAAATAGCGCGTAGTACTAGTTATATGCAAGATCCAAATTCTACAAATTAAATGATAATCTTCTATTATTTTGCAGATGACAAGCCATAAGAAGGTGCGGAAACCAGGATATTATAAGAAACAAGAGGAGAGAAAAGCAAACAAAAGATGGAATGCATTAAAGGTGGCTATGAATTGCAACAAGGAGTTTCAAGAGAAGGTAAGCATTCATAGATATTGGCAAATTGTGAATCTTTACCAAGCCTTTTACAATATGCATTACTTTACTTGGGACACTACTCCTTTGGATGTTCCTATTTTATCTTAATCATTTCATTTTAAATAAAGTGTGAATAGTTTTCTTCTAAATTTGGATTTCCTCACTTTGCATTGGAGTGTGTTTGACTAACGTTTGTGAAGGGGATGTTATGGAGATGGAACGATCACCATTAGGTGAGTAGTGAAAATGCAAAATAAGCAAATAAAAAAAGTGCCTATCTTTGCTAGCATTGAATAAAGGTGAGATCTTAATCCATTTGTAATTGATTAACTTGTGGCATGTCAAAGTTGAAATCTAGCTTTAAGTAAAAGAGTGAATTCGAGTCACGAATTAAAGCATTAGGCCTATGCTCTTCACTTTCTTAAGTGAATTAGAATGCCAAACATGCCAAATTTGAGATGAGAGGGAACTAAGCAATGAACCAAACCTAAAATTAAGCCTCCTTGCTTGTGGATGAAAAGTGCTAGCTATATGATCTTCACTCTTTGGGTGAATAAAAAAGCCAAACACACTCTAATTCCCCTAGAATAAGAGGCTTGAAATGAACCTTTGTTAATCATGTTTGGAAATTGAAGAAGTGGTATGGATATTATCTTCACCTTTTAGGTGAATCAAACTCCTCGACCTACCTATTCATTTCATTTCTTGCTTTCCATGAACATGGTAGAACTTTAGTAGGACCGCCTCCCAATATTTCACTTTTCAAGGAAGGTGAGAGGGAATGACCCAAAGTGGGAAACAAGATTAAGCTAATCTATTCCATCCACTTCAAAAAAAAACCTCATCTAAGTTGAAAAACTTAGAGGGCAAAAATATCAAATGCCTAGACTCGTAGGGTTAATAGCCTAAATCACACATCGCAACTACGTAGCCCTTGTATGATTCATTTGATCTTTTTGTGTGGAATTCTAATTAAAACCTGATTAACTTAGCAATACTTACCTTTCTAGAGCTAATTTAAAAGCCAAATTTGACCTTAGGTAGATTTCTTAGAAGATTTTATTGTGAAAACCCATTAAAATGATCGAGAATATACACTTTGTGTTTAGGATTGAGGGTTAAGGCAAGGGTTTTTGTGTTTGTTGTGGCTGATAATTCATGTTTACAAAAAGAGTACATCCATTGAGATATGATAATCAATTAAATTTTTTAAAAAATTAGTCAATCTATGACCAAAATAGTGACATATTAGTTTCCCATATATCTTGTGCTACGTATGAGAAGTCATGTGACGCTTTTCAACAAACTTTCAATGCTTTTCAGAATAGAAGTGATGCCTATCAAAAGTATTTTTCTACTTTTAAACTATCAAGTAACGTGACTAAATATTCAACTAGCACGTACCTATTTTCTAGTGAGCACGTACAAGCATTTTTGTAGCACGTACCAGATCTATTTTAACGTGTAGAGACTAAAACCTCAAAATAGTGAGTATTTCCTGGGTTTGTTAAGGATTTTTTGGACATTTCTGGATACCCTTTACAAGTAATCCCTTTATCGATTAGAGGTGGAATCAAATCCTTTCAAATTCAAGCTGTCAAGAAAAATTTAAAAGGATTATTGATCAAGGGGATGTTACTTTCAAAACTTTAAATTCTTGTTAATGTCGGTCTTGACCAAATCTCATCACATCAAGATAACCTTACATGAAGATGGAAGTTACATTAGACAAGAGATACCTTATTTGGATGAAACACCCTACCACTTATTTCAAGAAGAATTGGAACCAAAATTGATGGCATTTCCCTACGGGTATATTGATCCTAACTTCATTAATAATGTTAATAAATCCAACAATTCTCATAACGAAAAATGTGATGGTGGAAATAACAATGGGAATAATAATGGAAATAATGAGGGAAGAAATAGCACTAATAATGGAGGAAACAATGGACATGATAGAGGAAATAGAGACCATCAAGATGAAGAGGCCATCGAAGAAAGAGTAAATGAGGATGCCCAAAATCCTTTTTTCATGAAGGTTATGGAAAAACTTTTAGAATTAGATAGGAAGAAGTATTTATTTGACCTAGCTCAAGAAGGAGTAAAGTCCCCCCATGATTATGACATGTCTACTTTAAAGAAGGATGATGAAGAGGAAAATCCAATGACAATAATGAATAAACAATTCAAGATTTTACAAATGTAGTTGGATAACATGAAGAAAATAGTGGCTCCAAAGCAATTCTCAATTGAAACTATATGCTTGTTTCCATTTGATAAAAGTTTAATTATTGTATTATTCCCTCCTAATGTGGTCTTTCCAAAATACAATAAATATGTGGGGGCATCCAAACCACAAGATCATCTAAGGGAATTTTGTGCATTATGCTTGGAATTTATGTATGATACTAATTTAATGTGATTGTTTCCAAGAAGCCTTGGCAGACTAGCAATGGAATGGTTCTCAAAATTACCCTCAGGAATTAGGACATTTATGGAGTTAACATCCAAGTTTGTGACTCATTACTATTATAACATCAAACATGAAGTCACCATGATAAACTTATGTAACACCAAAAAAAGAGAAGGAGAAGCATTCTTGATTTTCCTACAAAGGTGGAGAGTGGTGTTTGCTCGATATCCTAGGAGTGTATTGGAAAAAGAAAAGATAGACATATTTATGAATAGTTTGAACACATAAATGAACTATCAACTACAACTCCAATTCCCACCTACCTTTAAAAAGATTATTGAAAATGAGGTTATAATAGAGGAAGTTTTAGTGAAAAGTGGGAAGATAAAGCTTGATAAGGAAAATAAGGGTTCTCCTAACAATCACAATAATTCCAACAATAATCAAGCCCCTACTAACCACAATAGATTTTGGCTAAAGAACACCAATATGGGCCTTGTTAATGATGGATTTGTTGAACCAAACAAACTTAAAGATATCCCATTCAATCTCATAAGAGGATCTAATCAAGCTAATAATGTCAATCAATCAAAAAAGATCCCATTCAATAATAATAACAAAATCCTAACTTTTGATGAGCGAGAAGAGCGAAGGTAGTGCTGAAGGCACTATAGTTTCACCCAGCATGAGAGGAGGGGGATCTATAGGTGCCGAAGGGGAGGAATCTGCAGTGAGGGAGGAGCAAAGGGTGATTTCGTTGAGGGAGATGGGAATGACAAGACTGATGGTCTTATTTTTTCAACTACCAACAATGGTGGGGTTGCTGTTTGTGTCGCCTGCATCTTTGGTGTCAGTTTTTTCTCTGAGGAGAAAGCCCTCTCTCTAAAAGGATATGCTATGATGGAGACCGGCTCTCAAATTGGCGGGGTAATTGGCTTGATCAGGGTCATGATTCACCTTTTGGGGATGGAGAGTCCCTTGTTTTCTCGCAAAAGGAATACTGGTAGAGTATTTTGGTGGAAGCTCTTGAGTGTTGAGAGTGCTATCTCTCCCATTCCTGGGGGTCAGGTTTCTAGGGACATCCACAGTGCCCATATGTATATTTTGAGGGTTGTGTTCTCTAGATTCATTGCCTTGGAGGGATCCTCTCAGCTTTCTTTGGATGTGGGGTCTTCTAGACCTATCTGTTCAGGCATTTCCTATATTTGGCCTTTGAGAGACCTACCTCTCGGTGTAGTTGGTAGATTATTGGATGATGGGATTCTTCCTTGTAGAAGCCTTGTTTTGCTCAGATGGTCATCTTTTGATCCTGAAGAGATTACGATGGACGGTGGAATGGGGAGATCCTTGTGGATCTATGTAGATGAGTTAGGGTGGAATGTTGGAAGTGCTTGTGAGATTCTCTATTTTTTCTTCCCTGCTCATGGTAGAGGGATCCTTTTGGCTGTGGAAGAGAAACCCAAATGTAGATCAAGTGAAAATCTTGGTGGGGGGTTCACCCGTTTAGTCACAAATGAATGGCTCCCATTCTGGGTTGTTATTTTCTTTTCCTGTCTTAATGGTTTGATTTTTGTTGTTTTGGTTATCCCTTGTTGCTGGAAGCTTTTTATTTTAGGGATGAACCCTTTTTTTCCCTTTTCCTCTGCATTATACTCCTATAAAGGTGGTGTATAACCCTATAGAGGTGGGAGTCTTTCGGGTGGATTATTGGAGAAGGTTCCCTACTATTTTCTAGTTCTCTACTCCCTCGCTTCCTATTGAGGTGGAAGATTCTGTGGAGGGGAAAGATCATCCTATTGAGGTGGTTTGCGGCTATTGGGAGGAGAATGCTGGAAGTGGTGTGTGGTCGCTTCTCTCTTGTATCTACATGAAAGCTTTCTAGAAATGGCTAGGGATTAGTTTGTTGTAGACAAAGAGGGCTGTGCTGAAAATGAGATGCTTGGTCAGGGCTGGAGGTTCACCTTTTGTGTTGAAGGGCATCAGATTTGTCACTAAAGATGAGGAAGAGGGAGTGTGTTGTTTCTCCTCCTTTTCTTTCTTGTTGTTTATGGCTGGTTGGTGTAGGCAGATGGATGTTGTTAGTTTTCAAGGGTCCATCTTGACTGTTGGGAGTTTTTGGTTATGGTTAAAGGCAGGCTTTGGGGCTCTATTTCTCCTTGATGATGGTCTTATTGGTTCTAGGTTCTAAGTCAAAACCCTGGTGTTCAGTTTGGAGAGATGTAATTCTTCTTCAAATTTAATTTTGTAAGGCTTAGGCCTATTTTTTGGGAAACAAGGGTTTAAAGTGATTCATCCTTTTTAGTTGCTGGTAGTTCTTGATCTTTATGCTGCTGGTTTTAATTACTCACCCTTTAGCAATGTTTCTTCTTAGCCAGGTTACAGATCCTTGTCAAAATCTGCTTGTATAGGGTTTTGGGGCCCCTTCAAAACCTATTTTTACCATAATCAAAACCAAAATCCTTGAACCCATTCCCAAAAAGGGTAATGGGAAGAAGAAGAAAACTAAAGTGGAGGAGACAGGGGCTGTTAACAAGTTGTCAGATGATAACATTGCAGATGACCCCATGGAAGAGGTAGAGGTTCAAAATAAAAAAGATAAGGGCTCTACCTCTAAGGAGACAGATAAGGTAGAGAGTAATAAACATTTTGCAGAAGAAGTTGGTGAGGAGAAATGAGAACAAGAGGTGGAAAAACAAGAAGAAGAGGAAGAGGAAATGAATAGGTAACCTAAAATCTCTAGGGTTGGGAAAAGAGAAGAGAAAAGACAGGGAATAGGTAAGGAGAAGGAGGATTCAGTAGACTTGAAAAATGAGGATTGTGTTTTGAAGGAGGCTAGGAGCACGGTAGGTTACAGATCCAATTTGGAGAAATGACTCTGTCAAGAAATGAAAGAGATGGGTCACAACTTGAAGACCCTGTAAGAAGTAATAGAGGCTCTAAAAGAAAGACTGAGAAAGATGGACAATGATTGTGTTGAAGAGTTTTTGAAAAAGGTAAATAAAAACAACACAAATGAGGACTTGAATTCCATAATTTTTGCTATTTATGATGAAAACTTGAATGACATAAATGATAAATTTAATGACAATGGTCAGTTCATCAGAGAAATCTTGAAGCATAGCAATGAGGGTCTCAAAGTTTTTGTGATGAATTTAAAAGGTTTGTATGCCTATTTGGAGGGTAGTTTGCTGGAAAAATCACTATCATAATGGAGGAAGATGTTGGGGGTAAAGGTCAATCTTTGGGGCCGAGAACTAGAACCAGAAGCAGTCTAAAGAGGAAAATTGCAGAAATGCCTAAAGAGCTTACAAGCTTGAAATATTCTATCCATAAAATAGAGGAAATGCAAGAAGAGGTTGAAAAGGCTACTAAAGCAAAGAAGTAGTTCTTGCTGGTTTTTTGTTGGTTGTTATGTTGTAGGTTGCTTTAGGTTTTCTGATGTAGCTTGCTTTGTTTTGGTTTGCTGGGTCAGGGTCCTGCTTTTTGTTGTTTAGCAAGCATTCTATGTTTGTAAGGGCTTTATAGTATATCTTTTGTCCTTTTTTGTAAATGGTTTTGAGGTTCATTCAAGACCTGTATTTACCTTTATCAAAAACAATAATTTTGTGAATAATAAAGATGCTAACAAACCAAAATATTTCTTTTCCCCATCACCAAGAAGGAAGTTCACACCCTTGGGTGAGCCTCTTAAAAATTCTTTGAGGACTCTTATTTCCAATAAGATTATTGTTCTACTGGAATCAAGGCCCTATGAACCACAAGTCAAACCCTCATGGTGGAATGACACCCATCATTGTGAATACCATCGAAATAAAGGTCACAAAACAAATGAGTGAATGATATTAAAACACATAGTCCAAGATTTTGATAGATAATGATGTAATTAAAGTGGAGGGACCTTAAAATAACGAAGATCATACAACATTCAAAGCTACTTTATTCAATCATGAAAATGGTGAATCTTTGAATGCTAACCAAAAAAACAAAAGGGGTAATGATAAAGTCAATTTTTCTCATACCTATTACAATGTTATCAATTCCTTATCGGGACATAACAACACTATCAATGTCATTGTGGTAAAAGACAAACCATCAAAAGAGACCTCTAATGTCATGACTAGGGGGAAAGATTCAAAGGTAACATTACAAGGTACTACCCCTAAAAACACTTGTCCTAATCAATAATCTTCATATTCAAGACAATATAACCTTATGGATCAGCTTCAAAAGATACCAATGCAAATTTCAATTCTCAAATTGCTAAAAATTTCACCAAATCATAAAGAAATTTTGGAAAAGCTCTTGTGGAGACCACCATTTTTGATAACTTGGATGTGGATAGATTCCAAAACATGGTTGGACATCTCATCTAACCTTATTGCCTATATTTTTTTGAACATGATGATATTTCCATCAATCATCCTCAAAATCTCCCATTGCATATAGAAGTTTTGATACACAAGCACCGTGTCAAATGAGTCCTCATTGATGGTGGAGCAAGTTTGAAAATTTGTTCCTCGAGTCTTGTGAAAGCCATAGGATTTTCCAAAGATTTCATTGATCCAAAGAATAATATTACCATTCAAGCTTATGGTGATGAAGAAAGATCTCCCAAAGTAATGGTGGTTCTATCCATCAGAGTTGGTCTGATTAAAAAAGATACCATTTTCCAAGTACTTGATATGAAATTGACATACAAAATCTTACTTGGAAGACCATGGATTCATGAAATGCAAGCGGTACCTTCAACTTACCACCAATGTATAAAATTCATATTCATGGGTGAAGAAATCACTATAAGTGGAGACTCAAACCCTTCCAATATTTCAACGTTGTCAAACTTGTGAATGAGGCATTTATTCCACATAATAGTGAAGAGGATACATCAACTGCTTATAATGAGTAAATTCAAGAAAAGGTTCCTAGATCAACTTTTATTGCCAACTCAAGTCAAGAAAAAACTAACTCACCTACTTCAACTAAGTGAAAAGAGAAGGTTAGTTTTGTAGATGAAGGCATAAAGAATAATAATTCAAGTATTTCACATCAAAATGAGTAAAATTCAAATTCCTCTAGGGTTGAAGAAGAAAGATTCCCAAAAATGCACTATCAAAAGATGGACAAGTTAATGAATAACTTTGAAAAACAATGCAAAATTAAACAAAAAGGGGTAGGAGAATACTTTATCTCATTGTTTGATTTACCTATTTCCCCCAAATCACATGAGAAGCCATCTAGTGATCATTCAATGAAAAAACACAATGCACATTTTGTAAGATCTAGTGATCCCTCATCTTTGGAAGAAGAGGACAATGAAGTGTTGAAGTGACTTTACAAAAATGATGAGGCCTCAAGTTCTCATACATAAAGGGTCCAAAATGTTAGCATCCAAACACATCAATATGGAAAGGGTTACCAAATTATGCAAAAAATGGGGTACAAAGGAAGAGGACCTTTGGGCATAAGGAATAAAGGGTTATTAGAACCTATGTAACCTCCATGGAGGTATAGCGAGGAAAAATATGGGAGAGGATATCATGAACAAGAAAATAGTTAAAAGAACTTCAACAAATCCTATGAACACATCCACGTGGTAGATTCAAAAAGTGAAGATGATTTCACAAAATATGAATGGGATTCATTATCTGAGGCCTCTTGTCATGAAAAGGAGGTGGATGTGATTCATACCTATGCTCCCATATCTAGTGAAACTAAACAGTCAAGTTTTGATCAAGGATTAAGTTCCAATCAAGGGCCTAACATTCATCAAGAATCCAATTTAAGGGAAGAATCAAATGAAATGTGGTGGGTGGGTGAACCATGGGTGATGAACTATAACTGATTGAATGTTTGAAGATGATAAGTTGATGATCACCAAGCTGCAAAAGTGAATGCAAGACATTGAATCAGTTAATGTATTGTATTGTCATTATGTCAACTTGACATAGTCTGATTATTCATACACATAACATCATAACTTTGAAGATCTGAAGAGACAAAGTAAATGGGGTTGGTAAAACATAAAAATTTTATATGCACCAAGTGACAGTAAACACTGATGGACAGTGCACACCGACAGACAGTAAACATTGAGCAGTTCACAATGTATACCAAGCACCGCAGTAACCAAGCAAGTGTTATTGAGTAAGAGCTATTTACCAAGCATAAATGAAGTCAATGATCGAGCTAACTGGAGTTAATGACCGATTAGAACTGAAGCTCAAGAACGACAAAAATACTTAGCTGGCAAGAGCTATATTTAGAGATTGAATGATTGATTGATTTATTCTTAACGATTAGTTAAACTAAAGCATGGAAGAGATTTAAAGCATAGTTATCAAGGAGAGATCTATGGAATAAAACTAAAGTAGAGCTTTACGGGATAAAGCAAAGAATGACAAGTTTTATAGATCAAGAAGTGATCTGCGACAAAAAAAGGAGATTGAGAGGCTAATCATGTCTATATAAAGAGACAAGGAATTCATTATTAAGAGAGAGGAATGCTGAATATATTCTGGTGAAGATAGAATTCTTCATGCAGATCTGATCATATAGGCTGAAGAACAGAGCCAAATAATTCTGCAGACACCGAGCAACAATGGACAGAGCATTCACCGAGAATAAAGAACAAAGAAAGAAAGCAAAGGAACTGAAGTGAACATTGATCAGAAAGGTATTATTGGACTAAAAATAGATCGAAATATCTGTAAGTTAAAGTTGTATTATTGAACAAATCATTTACTGTATCTGTTTAACCATTGATTCATAAAATCTCTTAACCGAGTGGGATTTAACAGTCCTTAATGTATTGAGATACTCAAGAGTATCAAAAGGTTTTCTTGTTGACATCATAGTGAGTGCTACGTCAAAAGAAAAAATGTAACAATGTGTTTATAACCTTTGATAGGGTTGGCTCTTCACTGAGCTCACTTCAGAAGAGTTAAATTTTTTGGGTTACCGGTCCCAAGTGGTTTTTTTCTTAACAGGGTTTCCACATTAAAATCTATGTGTCAAATGTGTATATGGTTTATTACATTGATATTTTTATTTACACACTATTGAATCTAGATTGGTCGGTTAACACTAAGTTTATTTACTGCTATTCAATAAAGTCTAGAAAAGATGAACAATATATCTTACCGAGTAGGTTATATTTGTTAAAGTTATTTAAGGCATACATCTAGATGGATTGAAATATAACTAGATGATATTATATTTGAGATATAAGTTTTGGTTGGATTTTTGGAATTATTTTAAGGCCACTGATTCACCCCCCCCTCCTCTCAATTATTCTAATAATGGTTACCTTCATGGTTAGGAGAATCTCAAATTTAGGTTTAACCCATGAGATTTTTATCCTTAAGAAACCCAAGAGGACTTGAGTGAGGATAGTTTTGATTTCAATTCTATGGAACACCTTGAGAAAGCACATGTCATAGTCTTGAATGATACAACGTATGAACCTCACAATGAAGTCATGTCCTTAAAACCCGTGGATACAAACTTACCTTTGAACCTTTATCCCTTCAACATCCTAAGCTAATTGATTGGGACTTAACCGAGACAAATGATATACTTTCCTTCCCAAATGACAATCGAGTGGCTTTATACCTAAATATGGTTGAACCCTCTTCCATCAACTAATTTGATAAAATTAGAACAATGGAGGCAAGTGGAAGATCTCTTAGTCTAAAATAAAAAAAATAAAAAAAATCAAGTGGTCTAGTGGTGAAAACCATAATGTGGTAGTGCTAGACCCAAAAAAGTAAAAAAAAAGGATGCTTCCGAAGGTGAAAACCCAATTGTGGCACCTAAGGAAGAGAGATTGGATACTCTACTAGAAAATTATTTAGAGAGGTTTCCCATAGTGATTGAACCCACGGAGAAGGTGAACATTGGCACTGAATTACAACCAAAGATCATACACCTTGCAGCTTTATTGACTCCAGCAGAAAGACAAGACTTCATCAAATTCTTCAAAGAAAAACAAGTCAATTTTGCATGGTCTTATGCAGATATGCCAAGGATAGATCCAAGTTTCATTTTGCATCACTTAAATGTAAGGCTAGGGGCTAAGTTGGTTAATAAAAAGTTACAGAAAATGCATCCTCACATAGCCTTGTTAGTCAAAGAGGAATCAGAGAAGTTATTAAAGGTTGTTTTCATAAGAGTTATTGCATACGCTAAATGGATTTCAAATATTGTGCCAGTTTGAAAACATGATAAGTCAATCAGGGAGTGTACAGATTTACGAGATCTTAATTTACGATTCCCAAAAGATGATTTTGCATTACCAAGCATTGATGCTATAGTGGATTTAACAACAAGACAGTCTATGTTTTCTCTCATGGATGGGTTTAGTGGGTATAATCAAATTAAGATAGCTCTAGAGGATCAAGAAAAGACAACTTTTATATGTGCTTGGGTACATTTTGTTGGAATGTCATGCCCTTCGGCCTTAAAAAGGCTAGAGCAACTTTTCAAAGGGCTATGACCACAATCTTCCATGACATGATGCATAAGTTTCTAGAAGACTATGTGGATGAAATCTTGGCTAAATCACATGCAAGGAAAGATCACCTACCAATTTTGGAGAATATTTTCACAAGGCTAGATCAATTCAAACTAAGGCTAAATCCCAAAAAGTGTGCATTTGGGGTACAATTTGGAAAATTGTTAGGTTACACAGTATCTACAAAATACATAGAAGTATACCCCAAAAAGTTCCAAGCTATTATGGAGATGGAAGAATCAAGAAACATAAGCCAAATGAGATCACTTCAAGGTAGGTTGTTGTTGATCTCCAAGTTTGGTTGTCTATTAGTCTCACACAGTCATAATCAAGGAACGTTGGTCGGTCATCACTGTGACCTATCCATCCCACTAAGGCTGAGACCAAGCAGTACTTACTACTAAGAAAGTTAATGGTCATCGAGTACTCAGTAGTTGCCGAGTGTAACCACCTAGATTTGGTCTACTCAGACTATAGACCCTATTTTCCCTAAGTGTGATCATACCCCCAATTATGTTCAAACGACCCTGTTACTGCTTGACATAATTAATTTAATCTCCTAAGGTGATCAAATCCCTAAAATTAATTACTTTAAGCCAAAATCAAAATCAATCAAATACATGGCTAGCAATGATTAATTTGCAAGGAATTAAATAAAGTCCTAAATCAATTGTTCACTTGCAAATGAACCCATTCCCTTAGCCTAATTAATTTAATTAAATTGGCTATAGTTTTATTGATTATAAAAAGTAATTAATTGTTTAAATAATTAATATCCTATTTTTGAATGAATTAAATAAGTTTTATTCATTTCATTAATATTCCTCTAAACCCATAACCTAACCCACTTCAACCACTTTGAATTTGGGTTCAAACCTATCCCAACCTATTCACCCTTGCTAAATCTAATTCTAATCCTAATTCTATCCTAACCCACCTCCTAATGTTGTCACATTCCATTTAGGAATGATTAAGGACTCCACCCACTTGAGAAAGTCAAGGAATCTCAAGATTCCTTTCCTCAAGTCCACCTTCTCAAGATTGACTTGTAACCCTAACCATGCCTCTTAAATGCTTGCATTTAATGCATTTGCCTCCACCATGCCTCATTAATTCCCAAGGCATTAATGCCTCTTACACTTCATTAATGAGTTTTTCAACTCCATTAATGCACCTTGTCCCGCCTCTCTCTCCTCATTCTTCTATAAATAGAAGGTGTTTTAAACCATAAATAAGCCCATAATTTTAGAATCAAATGCATTGTTATGCTGTTAGAATAAACATAGATTCATATCATATTTCAGAATTCATGTTCATGCTTTTTAGAGCTAGAATGCATGCTTAATGGTTAAATAGTTTGTTTTTAACTTAAATCTTTCATTTTAAGTTGTATATGTCACTGATAGTAGCATAATCTGAGGGTTATTATGTTACTTATCATACTCTTCTTAGTTAGATAGCAATAGGTCAATTTTAGTTGCTTTATATGCTCATCTAACCATGTTTTCCACTAATGCAATGACCTATTGAAGTGTTGTGTCACAGGTAACAGGTGCACATTTTAACACACATTTCTGGCACCCACCGTGGGGCTCAATTTGAGATTTGCCTCATTTTTGACCTCATTTTTCACTAATATTTCCTCCCATTTTTTAGGTCTAGAATCACATCTGGTCATTTTGGCTCGCACCCGAGATACGCCCTCACACTGCAGAAAATGAGGCTCGCATCTAGGATTTCTTGGATCATATTTGGTTTAGAATCACATCTGGGGAACATTCAATTGCATCTGGTGACAAGGGATCGCATCTGGTATATGGTATTACATCCTGTTATTTTAGACTCGCATCTAGTTAAAAAGTTTGCATACTTCATTTGCCTAACTTCTAACAGTTTGATCATTGTGGTTTTTGTCTTTTAAAAAGAAACCTAACTCGTGTTTGCAGGTTGGCATCAAAGGTTTTTCTTAGGAGTTGTACAAAGAATACTAACGTGGTTTTTCAGGCTGCCCAACCCCCTTCTTGAACTCTATTTATATGCTTTTCATACTAAGAACATTTTCTAATCTTCTACTAAATTGACTAGAGGACTATGCTCTTTTCCTTTTAAGGAAAATCATAAACTCACACCTCAGTTTATGAGTTGAGAGGAGTTTGGAGATAACTGAACCAAACAAACAAAAACTAAATTTCTTTTGGATTAGTAAATGAACAACTCAAAGCACTAAATTTTTGGGCTAAATGAACAATCTCATTGTCTAAATTTGGGGATCATAAATTGAACTAGCTACTCATCTAAAATTGTGGATAATTGAACAACACAAACTTTACTTTTAAGCACTTTATTTTCCATAAAGTAGGAACATCTTAAATCGAGCACAACATTGCTTGAGGGAACAAACTGTTTGCTTGAAATTGTTTTGGGAGAAAATGACATGGATTAGGAGAGTATGTTCTTCTTCTTCAGAGGAATCAGAAATCTAGGCGTCCTATGCTTGCCAATCCTTTGTAGGCTTATTTCATAGTAGAGGGCCTTCCGGTTGAGAAAAAAATCTCCCGGGAATGACCCAAGTGAGGATAGGTTTTATGCCAACCCTTCCAAATCACTATAAATAATTTTTTCCTTGTAGGCCAAAGCCTCAAAAGACAGAGTTGGTTTTGATTATGGAATTTTGACATAATTCCTTGAACCTGCTTGAGTGTGTGTAGAGCGGAGCCACTTGAATCTTGCTTGTGAGACTACACATATTTGAGTACTTATAGGGCTATATGCCTCAATTTTGCCTTGTGAAATTCTATGGGGGACAATTTTGAATGGATTGCCCAATCATAGACAACATTTAAACTGAAAGAAGTCCTAATTCACCCTCGAAAGTGTGATAATATTTGTGCAAGGCAAAAAGTAATTGCCCCAAGACACTTGTCATATCGTGCCCTCACTTGCATTTGGAGTCGGCTAATAAAACATCACGACTAGATCCATTGCATGCTTGGTGATGGTTGTATTCTAATTAGTATTTGAGTGTGTACCTAAGTCAACAAGCAAGGATTTTCATCCTCCACCTAGAAAATAAGGATAAGATGTGTGCCTATTTCACCCTTTAACAATGCAACAATGCTTGACGTAAGTGAAAGATCACTAAAAAGATAAAATTTTCAAAAACAAGAAACAAATTTCAATCCTGGGTCTACACATGTATTTTCACCCATTAACAAGTCTGAGAATGCGAAACTACAGTCAGACAAACTTCACACACTTCCAAGATAAATTTTTCAAAACTGATCAAATCTGACAGAGACATTAGAAAATCGCATCCTAGATTTCCTAGCTCATTTTTGGTATCCTGGCTTGCATCTGATTAACACATCATCGCATCTCAGGTTCCATCTTGCATCTAGGGTCATTAGTAGCTCACATCCGGTATTTTTAGGGTCGCATCTGGGAGCTCGCGTCTAGGACAGTGGGAATTTGCAGAATAGCTTCTTAGGAAAACTTAGTTGATTTGGATACCCTTTTGGCTCTTTAGTCTTCCTCTATTGTCTTTTCTGGTCTCCCTATTGCTATGTCAAAATAGTTTTTCAAACATCTACCTTGCATGTCCAGTCAGTTTTTTGTTATCCATCTCAATACGTGTGGTCTATCCGCTTCTTACAACAACTTGGTTCCCAACTCACTATCAAGGCATTCTAACCCTCTAATGCTGGAATCATTTACTTCCACCAAAACTCAAATGATACTTCCACCTAGATACACTAACTTGAAAAATTTGAGATACAACCTCACCCTCTTGGAAAACTTTGACAAAGTTGAGATACAGATACATGGTTAACACAAGACGCAACAATTACATGTCTAAAGGATTGAAAGTGCCTCCTAAATCACTACACTTTCAGGGAGAAACATATCACAGTTCCCTACTCGATCTAGACTCTCCATAAATGGATAGAAACACTCACAAATGGAGTGCAAATTTTGAAGAATACGACAATAGAAAAAGCCAAAATCATAAAGATATCGATGAAAATGAAGAACCCACATTTAAACATCCTCTATTTCAATTGGGCAGTGAGGAAGACATCACTGAAGAAGAGTATGATAAACTCAAATAGAGCAAGAGGTTCCACAAGATACTGGAAAATATGATTGACGAGGATAAAGAGAAATACTTCCTCCATTTAGCATCCACTGGTGTAAAATTACCCAAGGATTATGATGTGGAACAACTAAAATAAAAGGAGATATTGACTCCTATTTCTATTCTCGCCAAACAACTTACCTTAATGCAAATAGAGCTTGCGACTCTCAAGAAAGAGAAGGCTAAACCCAAAATGAAATACTCGATGGACTCCATTTGTCCATTTCCTTTTGACAAGAGTATCACTATGGTTCCATTCCCTCCCAATGTGGCACAGCCAAAATATGACAAGTATACAAGAGAGACCAATCCACATGACCATGTTTGAGAGTTTTGTGCTCTTAGCATAGAGTACATGCATGAACCTACTTACCTCATGCAAATTTTTCCTGGAAGTCTAGGAAGCAATGCCATGGAATGGTTCTCAAAACTTACACCCAAGGTCAAAAATTTTGAGGAGTTAATACAACAGTTCATCCAACATTACTCCTATAATATCTAGCATGACGTGACTATGATGGATCTATGCAACACTAAACAGAAGACTGTGAATCCTTTACCCACTTTCTACAAAGGTGGAGGAAAATATTTGCACGGTATTCAAGAGCCATTCCCGAATCTGAGAAGATGGAAATCTTTTTCAATAACTTGATACCAGAATTAAACTATGTATTGCAAATGCAAGATTCCCCTAGTTTTGATAGGATGATTAAGAACACCCTCCGTATCGAAGAAGTTATGGTAAAAAAGGGGGAGATCACTCTTCAAAGTGAAAATAAACCTAACAACTCCAACTCCAAACCTAAGTGGTGAAAACAAAACAAAAATGTTGTCAACGATGGCGTAGTAGATGCATCCAATGTTGGTCCTAAACCTGAGGTATTCAATCTAACTAACAATATGCAAGAAAGAAAAGATACCAAGGTAACAACCCTTATACCCAAAGCAAACAATGATAATAGAAAGGGTCAGCAATGGACTTCAAAACCTCAAAGAACATTCACTCATTTGGGAGAGCCTCTCGAGACTATTTTGAAGACACTATTAGACAACAAAGTTCTCACAATCCCAGATTCCAAACCATGGGAATCAGTAGTTAAACCAAGGTGGTGGGATGATAATTCTTACTGTGTCTTTCACAAGAACAAAGGACACAAGACTAACAATTGTCTTAAACTTAAACATGTTATTCAAGACCTCATTTAAGGGAGAAAGATCAAAGTGGAGGGACACACTACCAATGAAGATCATACAACATTTAACAAACCATTCCCTAACTACGATAAAGGGGAAACATCTAAAGGAAAAGGTAATGAAGTCAACTACACTTACTCCAATAATGATAACATGATCAATATGCTAGACATTAAAATTGAATTAATTAATGTGGTCACAATCAAAGGTGTTTCTTTCCAATCAAATGTGGTGACTCAGAGCCAAGCATAGGTCACGATCAAAGGACCCAATACTTCCCCAAAACTAGCATCAATGTCTAAGGTTCATGTTATTACTATCCCTAAACTAGCAACAAAACACATGGTAACTATTCCTGCAGAAAAGTATGACTTGGTGGACCAATTGCAACGAACCTCTGCCAAAATTTCCATTTTTTAGTTGCTTAAAATATCCACAGTGCATAGGGAAATCTTGGAACAAGCCCTACATGCCACAAATGTACCAAAGGACCTTGATATAGAAAAATTCCAAGTGATGGTCAATCACATCTCAGTGCCACATTACCTCTCCTTTTCTGAAGAGGATGATAAGTCATTAACACATCCACATAATCAACCCCTCCATATTGAAGTCCTCATTCATAAATCTCATGTTAGACGCATATTGATAGATGGAGGTGCTAGATTGAGTATTTTTACACTTTATCTAATCAAGAAACTAGGTCTCTTAGAATAGACCATTGACTCTAGAAGCAAAATAACTATCAAAGCTTATGATGAGGAAGAAAGATCCTCTAAAGGTCTTATTGTTCTACCCATCATAGTCGGGCCGATTGAAAGGAATGTCATATGTCAAGTTCTAGATCTACCCCTAGCCTATAACATCCTGTTGGGGAGACCATTGATTCACAAAATGCAAGCTGTACCATCTACTTACCACTGGTGTATCAAGTTCCCACATAATGGGGTGGAAGTGACAATCCCGACAGATGCTAATTATACTTGCAACAATATCAAAGTAGGTAGTATGATTCCACATAACAAGGAGGCTATGGATGAGATTTGTCTTGAGACTACCAAAGACATGGTGATGAAGAGTTTTGTCAAAACCTTAAAACTTGAAGAAACAGGTATGGGAGAATACAAGCTAGACATGACTCCATCACTGACAGAACTTCCAGTATCACCAAGGTCCTATGGAAAACCTTCCTCGACATTTACACCTACTTCATCCAAGGAGACAAAAATCCATAAAGAAATTGGCATGGTAAAGGCATCCACATCTTCTTTAGAGAACACAAAAGAACAGACAGTCTTGGACTGGCTTTACAAAGGAGAACTGACAGAAACTGAGGTCAAACATATAGAGATATCCCCAGAATAGTATGGAAAAGGATATGATCTCCTCAAGAAAATGGGATACGAAGGAAAAGGACCTCTAAATGACACAGGAAGAGGACTTATTGAACTTTTACACATTGAGTTTAGAAATACCAGAGATAAAATAGGACTAGTTTGTAATACTAAATCTGACAAACCTACTTCAAAAGATAGTCTGATCTCTGACAAAGGGAGTGATGAAACAGAAGAGATAGAACTAGAGACATGGTATTATGAAAGGTTATTACATGTTTTCACAGAGAATCCCAACTATCAAGGAGAGTGCTATGTACCAAGCTTTGAGGTACCACAAGATCTTCACACCCCTTTGTTAGCACAACCTCCTATTCAAGAGGTAGGAGACATAACAATAGCTGATCTAGAGGTGCCATGGATAGCAATAGTTACTGAAGACACACCTCGACAAGTAGATTCACATCCTAACTAGGGGTAGTTATTCACAATCATACATGTCCTTGACTTACCACACTTTGGTCCATAGATAGCTAACCGAGTACACTAGATAACTATTGTTGAATACTTAAACTGATCTGATGACAAAATCACTGAATCTCATGATTATGAATGGGATGAGCTATCTGTCACCATAGAAGACATTGAAATAGATACAATTCACATGTTTATGGCTCCCTTAACACCTCGTGAACATTCTAACACTACTCCCAACAACACTGATATTCCTAAAGCAGAGGAAGAGTTCCTTCCCCCAATCATTGATGGAGAGACTGGTGTTCTCATAAGCCTAGAAGAATTTTATAGGCAACAAGCATGAAGCCTCCTTTTACAAAGAGATGATGATGAAAGTTCTTCTGATGAGTCATTAGAGTTTGGTCTGCATATAACTAATGACCCTTTTAATGATGATCTAGCTCTTATTAATCTAAACATTAAAGAATTTAACTTAACAGGACATGTCATGTTAGTTAATAGTCTTGACACTAACGTGATGTCGTTCTTTCCAAATTCCAATTCCTTGTCCCTAATAAACCTTGACCTAATTGATTGGACTAGTATAGATCCTACTCCTATCTTCAACTTTCCCAATGACTACACCCTAGCTTGTTATCTAAATGCTTGTGAACCCTATCCTTCTTCCACCAATGCAAGGAGCGTGAACATGTCACAAGAGGATATCAATTTTCTCAATCAAAAATTGAAAAATAAAAAGGAAAATGGAACTGACGGTGAAAATCATATTGTGGCAGTGTCAGATCCTAAAATAGTAAAAACAAAAGATGTATCTGATGGTGAAAACCTCTCAGAGGTGCCAAAGGATGAGATTCTTGATATCCTCCTCGAGCACTTTCAGGAAAGGTCTTCAGTTCTAATAGAACCAACACAACTAGTTAATTTGGGCACAATTGAAGATCCTCAAATAGTACACCTAGCACAATCTTTGTCAGAAGAAGAGAAGACATAGTTCACTGAGTTCCTAAAAGAGAAGAAGATCAACTTCGCATGGTCTTATATAGATATTCCTAGACTAGATCCTAATGTAATCATGCACTACTTATCTATAGCTCCCGGGATCAAGCCCGTGACAAAAAAACTTACAAAAATGCATCCTCATGTTACATTTCTAGTAAAGGTGAAGCTGGAGAAATTGTTGAAAGTTGGATTCATCAAGGTCATCACTTATGCATGATGGCTCTCCAATGTGGTCCCTGTGTCTAAATCTAATAAATCTATCAGGATATGTACAGACTTCAGAGACTTAAACAAGGCATATCCTAAGGATGACTTCCCTTGCCTAATATTGATATGATCATAGACCTCATTGTAGGCTACCAAATGTATTCATTAATGGATGGTTTCTCAGGCTACAATTAGATAAAAATTGCCCTTGAGGATCAAGAGAAGACTGCATTTACATGTGCATGGGGCACCTTTTGGTGAAACGTCATGTCATTTGGGTTAAAGAATGTCGGTGCCACATATCAAAGAGCAATGAATACTATATTCCATGATATGATGCATAAAAACATGGAGGATTACATGGATGACACCTTAGCCAAATCCAAAGAAAGGAGTACTCATATTGCTAATCTACAAAAGATATTGGATCGTATGGAGCAATTTCAACTCAGGCTCAATCCAAAGAAGTGTGCCTTTAGGGTCCAATCAGGAAAGCTCTTAGGGTTTATTATCTCAGTGAAGGGAATTGAGGTAGACCAGACTAAAGTCAAATCTATACTAGAGATGACTCCTCCATGCAACATCAGTCAAATGAGAACATTATAAGGGAGACTTCAATCAATCAGGAGGTTCATGTCACAACTTGCAGATAGAGCACAACCCTTTACCAAATTACTACATAAAGCGGTCACCTTCAAATGGGATGAACACTATGAAGCCAACTTCAGAGAATTAAAAGGGTACCTAGCTACTCCTATTCTTATGGCACCTATTCATGGAAAACCATTACTCCTATATATTTCAGCTATAGCTACATCATTAGGAGAATTGCTAGCACAAGAAGATGAAACAAAGAAAGAAAGAGCTATCTACTACATCAGTAGAACATTAGTCTCCTATGAGCTCAATTACAACATTATCAAAAAGAATGCTTAGCAGTTGTCTTCGTATCATAGAAACTGAGACACTACATGCTCTCACATACAGTAAAGCTCATCGCCAAGATCGATCCTCTAAAGTATCTTTTAAGAAAAACAACATTAATAGGACGTCTGGAAAAATGGGTCCTCATTTTAAGTGAATTTGACATTGAGTATGTGGACATGAGAGCTATTAAAGGACAAGTCCTCACTGATCAACTAGCTAATTCAACACTTCAAGATAATGAACCTTTAAGGATCAAATTTCCTGATGAAACAATTATACATCTAACTGAATATCTATGGAATATGTACTTTGATGGTTCTTTCACACAAGGCTCTAGAGAAGGGGTTCTCTTTATAACTCCTCAAGGCTACAAGATACCAAAGTCTTACAAATTGATGTTTCCATGCACGAATAACATTTTTGAATATGAAGCATTGGTAAATGGTCTTAAACTTGCCATGGAATGGAAGATTGTAGAGTTACACGTGTATGGTGACTCCCAGCTCATTATCAATCAAGTCAATGGAGATTACCATATGAAAGATAAAAATTTGACACCCTACAAACAACTGGTTGATGACCTAAAGAAGTACTTTGTCTTCATCACATTCCAGTAGATACCCAAAATAGAGAACAAAGCTGCATATGCCATGGCTACATTGGCATCCATGTTACAACTAGAGGAACATCAATTCCGCTATGACTTCTTGGTGGAAGAACTCTCCTATTCTACCTTTGATAACCCTAAATACCAAGTAATCTATGCTTTGAACACCCTAGACCAACCACGGTATGCTAATATCATTGCTTACCTCACTGACCAAACCATTCCCAACAATCTATCCAGAAATGAGAAAAGAGCCTTGATTAGGACAACATCGCGTTATGTCCTCATAACTAATAACTTATATCGATGAGGTCTTGACGGTATGCTTCTTAGATGTTTAGAACTCAAAGAGTCCTATCTCACATTAAAAGAAGTCCATGAAGGTGTATGTGGATCACATTTGAATGGCTTTTCACTAGCCAAGAAACTACTCAGAGTAGGATATTACTGGCCTACCATGGAAAAAGATGCTATTTAATTTTCAAAAACATGTCATAAATGCTAGACACATGGAAATATCCTCCATGCTCCTACCAAAGAGCTCATACCTTTCATTACACATTGGCCATTTCAGCAACGAGCCTTTAACTTGGTTGGACATATATATACCAATTCTTCAAATGGACACAAGTACATCATTACGAACACTGAGTATTTCATGAAGTGGGTTGAGGTCGTGCCACTAATCAAAGCCACTGGAAAATAGGTGGCTATGTTCATTCTGAGCTACATTATTTATAGATATGTGATACCCTCTTCAATTGTAATAGACAATGGGGGCCAATTTAAAAATCAAGACATTGATGACCTTTGTGAACAATTCCACATCACTCAACACTTCTCCTCAATGTATTACCCTCAAGGTAATGGATAGGCTGAGGCATCTAATAATTATATTCTCAAAATCCTACACCAAACTATAAGTCTGGTAGAGGCTGGCATCTACAACTAAATCCGACACTATGGGCCTACAAAACAAGCATCATAACATCAACTAGAGCCACGCCATTTTCCCTAGTCTATGGAATTGAAGTAGTACTACCTATTGAGGTTGAAATCCCATATTTATGGATATCTTTACAAGGTCTTGTTATTGATGAAAAATACTGCATTGATCGGGTGAATTCTTTAGACCTACTAGATGAGCATAGACAATTGGCGTTCGGTCATCTGAAGGTGTTTTAAGAATGTATATCCAAAGGGTACAACACAAAGGTCAAACCATGCCAATTTCAAGTGGGGGATCTTGTCCTAAAGGAGAATCTTAAGAACCAACCCAACAGAGAATAGAAGGGAAAATTTGAACCTAATTGGTTGGGACCTTATGTTATCATTGCTACTTTTGGGATTGGAGCTTATCAACTAGCTACACCTGAGGGAGACATTCTTCCAGATCCTATCAATACTCTACATTTGAAGTGATTCTACGCTTGATGTTCGGCTAGCAGAGTCTGTACAGTGAAATAGTTCTCAGAAACTACCAAAACATTCAGAAATTGATCCTGAAGAAATCCAAAAATAGTGGAAAAATTCCTAAAGAAAGGTATCCTTGGTGAAAACCTAGCAAATAGGCACCATGATGCTACAAAAACATTCAAAAAAAGCAAAAAAAAAATGAAAAAGAGAAAAGTGCCTTGATGAGAACCTGGTAATATGGGCATCTTGGTAGCAAAAAAAGAAAGAAAATATCTTGTCAAGTGGTGAAAACCTGGCAATCAGGTGTCACTTGTGTTCTGCGCTCCATCTATCAATGCATTGTTGATACTAAGCCTTCACAATTACACTTGTGCTAAAACGTTGACTTTGTTTCCTACACAACTATCTTATCCTTGTTTGGGATTTGTCTATATTTCTATCTTAGGATCAAGTCACTCTACACTGGGGGTATCTTTTCCAGTCTGATAGGTTACATTTGCTAGATCATCACAGGTTGGTTTGTCTTGTGATACCATTCTTCTTGATACTTTTTCCAAACTATTACTTTTATGAAACAAGGCTGACACAAACATTACACTAATGTGAACAGTGTTCCTCTGACCCACCTGGGATTACAAACAGGAATAAAATTATACATAGACACGGAACACATATTGCTTGAATTCCAAAATTTTGATTGTTGAATCTCTATTGCTCTTGAAAAAAATGAATCAATAGTATTTCTCAATACTACCTTAAACACAGTTTGATCTTGGTTTGATTATAACTCTTTTATGTACCCATGATGTTTTCACTGGGGGCATCTAAGTAGTTATGAATTTTATTTAATTGATTCACAATTGATAGTTGTTATATCTTCTGAGTTAATCCATGACATCTGTGAAAAGACAAAGAGTCACAAGGATAGGGGGCATAACATTTTCTTGGTTTTCTGCATATGGTGATTGTTCCAAATGATCCTATAAATTTCACCTAACTTGGATGTTTATGGTAAGAACTGCCACTCTAAGTGGATAGCTGCATATATCTCGATCTTCGTTATGTGTAAACTACGGTGAGGTTGGGACAATTTCCTCGTCTATTTTTCTGACTCAGATTCTCGCTAAGGTATACAAAGCATAATGTACCCAAGGATATGAATTTTCAAAGTCATTATGGGTCCAATATCTTTCCTTACACAGAATTTGATATATTAAAAGGAAGGTGACTATCTTGTCATCATGGCTTCTATGCCTTGATTCCTAAGTCTATATCTGACATTTCAATAAAACATAGTATTCATACTTTCATAATATCAGTGGGTATTAGTGATAGTTGTACTATCAGGTGGTATCCATTGTGAAAAGTGCCCAATGATGATAAAAAAAGCTACAATATCTTCAAATCAGTGACAAGTCCTAAGAATCTGCATATAACTGCATTTAAAGATTGCATGATGCATTTAGAAGTTAAAAGCATAAAGAATTTGGGCTCAAAAATTATTTCTGATGTCTTCTTCTAAATCCAAGTTAGGTACATCCATTTACTATTACTGATATCAATATCATTGCACATCCATAGCATACATTTTGCATTTATAAAATGAGACAGAAGAAAATACAAAAATAAAGCATTTTTGCATTTTATTCTTACATCCTAAAGTGCATCCATACATTTTACATTTTATAAGAAAAACTCAAAAACATACATTTGCATATTCACATAGTATCATTTGAAACATATTTATATCAGTGATAAATCAAAAACACATAAATGATGTCATCAGCTAAATCTACCTCACCATATGACCAAGATCTAATCACATGTGCAAATAAATCTATCAAAGCATAGAGAACTCATGAATCATGTCAGAATCAGAAAAAGTTGCATCAAATATATATCTCAAAACATGGTACAAATCAACAAAATATGGAACAAATCTACATAAAGAGTATCAACGTATCAGAGGATCAGAAACAATTAGATATATGTGTGTGTCATGTACAAAAGAAAGATCTCAGAAGGATCAAGATATACATTATACATGTGTAAACAAAAATAGAGCATCAGCTCTGGCTCCCCCCTCTCCCTAATCTGGAGGAGGAGGTGGTGGTACAAATGGTGGTGGATGAGGCATGGCCCCCTCAGAATATTGGGCCAACCATGAAAAAGACACCTCTCTCTGTCCCTCTGGCACCGCTGCATGATAAAGAGCATAATAATAAGTGGTTCACTAGCCCTGGTGAACAACAGTATGAGCCTGCATATCTCTCTCTATCCTAAGTCTCTCCATCTGTCTATCCCTATCAGCGAGGAATGCATCTAATATAGCAATCCTAGACTCAACTGCAGTGAGCCTACCCTCTAGAGCTGTGATCTATGCCCTAAGCTACTCTCTCTCCCACTCACACTAAGAAAGTGGGGCTCTGTCTCTGCTAGAACCCCTACCAAAATCTTATACTGAAGGCCTATCCTGAGATCTATTAGGTTGTCTCTGTTGTTTTTGCCTCTACTGATCCCCTGTAAGTAATCGACCTGGATCTATATATGGAGAAAAAAATTTGAATCGGGTGTGCTGACCCTCTCCACTACCACTAGCAACATTTGTGTGGCCACCCACAGCACCACCACCCCTGTCATCTCCACCGTCATCCCCCTCATCTAGAGGAGGATGCCTCCCATCTCACCCTCCATCTCACCCTCCATCTCTCCCTCCATGCCTGCTGACACCCCTATCTCTTGAATATCCTCCTCTCCCTCTGGCTGGGTACTCATCCAGATCATAATCTATCGGCTCCTCTATACAAGGAATAACCTCCTCTGACACTGTGAATTGAGGAAATGGATGTTGAAACATCTCTGCTGTGTACCCATCTTAGAAACCTA
Organism: Thuja plicata; assembly: GCA_018584345.1. Taxonomy (NCBI): domain Eukaryota; kingdom Viridiplantae; phylum Streptophyta; class Pinopsida; order Cupressales; family Cupressaceae; genus Thuja; species Thuja plicata. The sequence continues at coordinate 1,373,253 of MU223866.1, read as the reverse complement.
CATCTACAACATCTAGGCAAAGATCCCAATCAAACCTGCTAAATATACATATAATCAATCATAATGATCAACCATATAGTCCCAAGAAAGGTATCTATGATCGATGGTGTCATCCTGGAAATACCAACAAGCTGCTCCAATCACCATGGCAGATGTGCACCATACCTCATGACCAATAATAGGAACACACAGTGTGCACCATACATCCTCTAGAGTCACTGTCATCTCCTCAATCAGGAGATGTAAGGTGTTGTGCTCTAAGTGCCATCTCTTGGCAAGAGCAGTCAACAACCCTTGATTTACCCCTATATCGGGTAAACCTATCAAAGATCGTAATCTACAACTGACCACTATCACCTTCTCATCATCTAAGAGCAGTCCAGATAAAGCAAGCACATGCCCTGGATATGTGCCTGTAAATGCGACTACCTCAAAATACACCTATTTTGGCACATAAAAAGATAAATCAGTGCTCTATCTACAACAAAGATGCAGACTCCTGACCAACTAAGTAATTCAAGGTCTGCAACAAAAAAACAGGTCAAAATGGATAAGTTTTTTAAGTCTAAAAATGATATGCGATTTTGGAAAGATAGGGTGTGATCTCTTTTACCAGATGCGATCTTGGAAATACAAGATGCGACAAAGAATACCGGGTGCGATCCCTAAAATCTAAGATGCGACCCCAAACATAGGGTACGATCCTGAAGGGATAAGAAATGATGCAGGCCATAATTCAACTTAAAAACTAAGCTAAAACAACAAAACATGATGCAATCCAGGAAATCCTGGATGCGATGCACAAATCTAGAAAAATCAGATACGACACGGGTTTGACAAGGTGCGATCCGAAATCCCGGATGCGACCTAGAACCTAAAGGGCTATAAAAGCTGTAAAAATGCATGAAATTCAAATTTACAAAATTCATGAGGTAGTTTTACGAGTACTTACCGGAGGTGGGTAGTTCGTCGGGCGCTGATATCGACGGTTGAGCTCAAAATTATGCTTCCTAACGGGGACCACCATCTTCTCTGTAGAGCTCTCAGATTTACTATGGATAAAAGTGAAAATGAATAGTAAAATTGTAATTTTTGAGGCTTATATTGGTATTTTGAGCTATTTAGGAGTTCTGAAACTCCTCCCAGGCAACTGAAATTCCATTTTTGTTCTCTTTTTGATCAATTGGGAACCAAATTGAAGCTGCTTAAGGTATTTTGTGCAGCACAGTAACATTTTTATGATAGCTCCTGAAAAATGCAGATTTGCTCCATTTGTTTTGAAAATCCGTTAAAATGTACATTTCATCATAAATCTTGGTCCGACATCATTTTATCAGTCCCACCACTCACATTTTCACGTAATTAACTTGGTTTTCGTGTGTTTATTTTTAAATACACCCCCGTTTCTTCACTTCATCTACTTCGTTCTTGTCCTACCTGTTCCATGCAAGTGATACATCATTTCAACTGAGGGATTTTATTCTTTTTCTTTGATTTCATTCCCAAGGGGGCATGATCACACTATCATCAATCAAATTTTTGCTTGAAACAACATTAAAATGACTTTGTTATCAAACAACTAGGGGCATGACAGTTTCCTTGACTAAGTCAGAACTGTTGGATAGAAAGCTTTGGTTCTCATAAGCTGGATATCTTGTGTTTCCTCATTTTAAAATATTCTTATTAATCTCTTGGCAGCTTCTTACTGACTTTTGGACGACAACCAAGTTCAGAATTAGTATTATCAATCTTTGGATGATAACCAAGTTCAAAATTGGTATCTTTAAAATCTTTTATTGACTTTTGGATGACAACCAAGTTCAAAGTCAATTCTATCAGTTTAGTTCAATCAAGTGTGAGACTGATCTCATCAGGCATTTCATTTGATCATGAGAAAAATTCTCAATCTTTCTGAAGTTAAAATCAAAAACTTTCTTTGAATCAATGCGCTACTCACACATCAATTCAAAGAGGGGAAAATGTAACCACTTGGATTTGGTCTGCTCAGACTATAGACCCTATTTTTCCTAAGTGTGATCATACCCCCAATTATGTTCAAATGATGCTGTTACTGCTTGACATAATTAATTTAATCTCCTAAGGTGATCAAATCACTAAAATTAATTACTTTTAGCCAAAATAAAAATCAATCAAATACATGGCTAGAAATGATTAATTTGCAAGGAATTAAATAAAGTCCTAAATCAATTGCTCACTTGCAAATGAACCCATTCCCCTGGCCTAATTAATTTAATTAAATTGGCTATAGTTCTATTGATTATTAAAAAGCAATTAATTGTTTAAATAATTAATATCCTATTTTGAATAAATTAAATAAGTTTTATTCATTTCATTAATATTCCTCTAAACCCATAACCTAACCCACTTCAACCACTTTGACTTTGGGTTCAAACCTATCCCAACCTATTCACCCTTGCTAAATCTAATTCTAATCCTAATTCTATCCTAACCCACATCCTAATGTTGTCACATTCCATTAAGGAATGATTAAGGACTCCGCCCACTTGAGAAAGTCAAGGAATCTCAAGATTCCTTTCCTCAAGTCCACCTTCTCAAGCTTGACTTGTAACCCTACCCATGCCTCTTAAATCTTGCATTTAATGCATTTGCCTCCACCATGCCTCATTAATGCCTAAGGCATTAATGCCTCTTATAATTCATTAATGAGTTTTTCAACTCCATTAATGCACCTTGTCCCCCCTCTCTCTCCTCATTCTTTTATAAATAGAAGGTGTTTTTGAGCACAAATAAGCCCATATTTTTAGAATCAAATGCATTCTTATGCTATTAGAATAAACATAGATTCATATCATATTTCAGATTTCATGTTCATGCATTGTTATTTTCATGCTTTTTAGAGCTAGAATGCATGCTTAATGGTTGAATAGTTTGTTTTTAACATAAATCTTTCATGCTAAGTCATATATGTTACTGATAGTAGCATAATTTGAGGGTTGTTATGTTACTTATCATACTCTTCTTAGTTAGAAAGTAATAGGTCAATTTTAGTTGCTTTATATGCTCATCTAACCATATTTTCCACTAATGCAATGACCTATTGAAGTGTTGTGTCGCAGGTAATAGATGCACATTTTAACACACACACTGAGAAGAATGATTGTTGAGTTGCATAGACAGTCAGTATCGAGCGACAATTTTGACCAAGAATCAAAGTTTACTTATGCCGAGTAAGACAATTTTGATATATGTGTTTGGAATGGCACAAACACTTAGGTAAACCATTTTTTCTTCTATGAATCATTTAATGATTATTCACGACATTCAATGCATTAATTATGCATTATTTCTGAGATCATGAATCCCTATGTAATTCATGCAACCAATCAAAATTAGGGATACCTTAGCGGAAAAATATGATGAATCTAAATCGTTGAACTTGATCTAGATGTTTTATCAATGATCTATATATGGGATGCTTCAAACCCTAATCTATGCATCTATGTGGATGCATATGTGAAGAGCAGAGATCGGGTGTGTATGTAAATCAGAGTTTTGCATATTAGAAGCATAAACCACGTAGAGTGACTGAGAAGAGTAGTGAAGGACAGTAAAGAGATATATCAGATTGAGAAATCAGATAAGAGTTGTAAAGAGGAGATCCTTTATCAACATTTGAAGGGCAGACTAAAGGATCAGGTACTGATATATTATAGCAAGTGAATTAGGGTAAATTTCTTAATAGAGTGGTCCTAATAGGCCTATGTAAATCTCTTAACAAAGTGCTTACTTTGTTGTAAGTTTAGATCCTTTAACAAGGCAGATTGTATAAGTCTGTAAGCTCTTAATAGGGTAGACCCCTCACAGGGTAGATCATCAAAAGTGATCAAATTTTGTATCTCTAACAAACACACTTTATTACTGTAGTAGTGAAGATTTGTGGGTTTCATCCCCATCCCATTTTTACCTTTCAAGGGTTTCTGGGTTACCAAATTGTTGTGTTATGTGTTCATTATGGATATGATTAGATGTTAGATCTATTACAACATTTTAGTTTATGTTTATGAATACATGTTGAATAAATTTTTTTTAGAAGTATAAAAGTTTTATAGATCTGATTCACCCCCCTCTTAGTATACTAATTTCCCATATTAGAATTCCAACAATTGTTATTAGAGCATTTTTATCTTAGTTGAATTCTAACCACTTGAGAGTTAAGATCTTGGAGATGGAGGTTTATAAGTTGGGAAAGGTCATTGAGAATCAAAAGATTGATATCCAGCTACCAATGTAGCAGCTTGAGACAACAAGAGAAGAATTGGGGAAATCCTTAAAGGCTAGGAAAGAATTGGAAACATGGCTAAATGACACTTCATATAAAGAAGAAGACATTGAAGGTCTATTTGACAATGAAGATTCCAAAGAAAGTAATGCAAAAATTAGAGATATATTGGAGAAGAACAAAACACTAAAAGAATGAGTCAAAAGTATAAAGATAGAACAAGAAACTCAATCAATTACACCATGTGAGGTGATTGATCAGAAGAAGAAATTTGAGGAAGATAAGACAATGGCAGAAGAAGATAAGAAACAGATGGCTACTAGACTTGATGAAAGGACAAGTGATGTGCAGAAGCTCACATGTAATCAATTGGGCATGGTCAACCAAGTGTTATTTGCAAATCGAGAGGTAAACATAAAAAAATTGAAATTACATATCTGAGATTAGAGAACAATCAACTGAAAAATGAGTTGAGATATGAAAGAGAACTCATTGAGAGGAGAAGCAAACCTAATGAAGCCTTGAGATATTTTGAGGAACTAATGAGATCGCAAAGAAGGAAAAATGATACCTATATACTTGGTCATACCGAGCACCTGCCATCCACTGAAGAAGGAGAGTCATTGAAGAGTGGAGAACAAATGAATGCAAAGCAAAAGATCAGAAAACCTACATGTCATCATTGTGGGAAACCAGGTCACATAGAAAACATTTGTTGAATCAAGAATGACAAGTCCAATCCTAAACCTAAATTCAATGGATATTGATTTAACTATAAGAAGCATGGACATCAGGCACATGAATGAAAGTCAAAGACTCGCAATACACGTACTTCACCTAGATTCCAAGGACATTGTTACAATTGCCAGAAGATTGGTCATAGAACTCAAGATTGCAGATCCAATGCAAAATCCAAATGTACATCCAAGAAAGGAGGCAATGCACCGAGGAAAGGTAACACATTTAATTGGGATTACAATGCAAGGCATAGTTTTCATTATTGTGGAGAATATGGTCATATTGTAGAAAATTGTATAATGACACACTTTAGAGGTAAATCCAAGAGTTGGATGAATGGAAGTTTGGTGTGTTATAGTTGTCACAAGATCAGTCATACTAAGAGAGACTGCAAGACCAGAGCCCTGAAACCTACTATTGAGAAAATAAAGAATCAAATGAATCTGACATGGAGAAAGAAAGAAGAAGCAAGCAGTAGTGGACCCAGTGAACCCAAGATCACCCAATCTAATTGATCGGGTGATCACACTACTTCCAATTAAGCAAAGAAGGTATGCAAGGAACTATTTTCTCTAATGTTACATTTTACAATAATTACTAACATAAGATGTATTTAAGTCCATACTAAGATGATATCGATCAAGTTGATGTGTTGACTGAGTGTCAGTAGTGACCAAGTCACTATTGTGACCAAGTGATGGAATGAGTTAACCGACCTCTTTATTCAAAGACTGAGACAATTGTTATTCACCTACCATTATACAAAACATTTAATGAAGACCTAATTTGACCATTTGAGGGTATATAGTGGAAGATGAATAAGCAAAGAAGCTGAAGCCAAGGTCACCCAATCCAATGGATCAGGTGAGCACACTACTTCCAATAAAGCAAAGAAGGTATGTAAGGAACTATTTTCTCTAGTGCTATATTTTACACCAGTTCCTAACATAAGATGTATTAAAGTCCATACTAAGATGATATCGGTCAAGCTGATGTGTTAACCGAGTGTCAGTAGTGACCGAGTCACTATTCTAACTGAGTTATGGAATGAGTTAACCGAATTGTTTATTCAAAGAATGAGATAATTTTTATTCACCTACCATTGTATGAAACATTTAATGAAGACCTAATTTGACCGTTTGAGGGTATATAATGGATTTAGTCATTCATTTTTCATTTCACAAAGTGATTAGAGTTTTTAGAGAGATTCAAAGATGATTCAAAGAGCTATTTCAACAAAGATTGTAAAAATTCTACATGTGTATCGTTGACAAGTACTAAGAAAGGTTGAAGACCCATTGTTGTCGAGTTACCCAGAGTTCATTTCATAAACCCTAATGTGAAGAAATGGATGCAAGTACATATTCTAGAGTGAAGAGACAAGTTAAGCAAATGAAGAACATTTAATTAGTCAGGAGTGACATGTGTGCACTGCCTAATTTCTATGTTGTACCTAAGACTGCGGTGAAGGGAGATCTTTTGGGAGCCCTGTCATCAATCTCACCCAAAGTCCTTATGATCCATGATGTGAGAGCATGTTACATGTGCAAGATTAGTGAAGTTGGATATTTTGAGTTGAGGGAAGCCTATAAAAAATATGAGAGAATGGGGAATTGAAGGTTGAACATCAGCACATTATTGACAAAGGGTTAGTCTGTGCCCTAGATTTCCTGTGTAAATTCAAAATCGAATGGATCAGGATAGTTCTAAGCAGAGTTCATGATATGAGCATATGGCTAGAGAATAGAATAGTGAATATTACCAAGGAAATCATCCATCGGGTCATTGGTTACCCTATTGTGGGGGAAAAGGAAAATTCATTGTCAGAGTAAAGAAGAGGTTGAGAAGAACACTTTAGCTGAGTGGGATAAAAGAGGAATGACAATTTCAACGATCATAGATCCTAAAATTGAATTTGCAATAAGAGTGATCGATCACAAATTTTATCAGTTGAGAAGATTGGATAGTGTTCCTTGTGTTGCATTTGATCAAGTATGGAAGATATTGAAAAAGAATCATATTTATGATCTTGTTGAGCTACAGCTGACTCAACTTGCCGAGAACCTATCACCCACCAGGAAGGCAAAGAACTCTATGTGTAAGTTTGGATCCCTGTTAGTATGCACATTTTTCTATGTTCTAAATACTTTTACTGTTATAGGAGATGTAGTATGGAGTCAGGACTGACTAGTAACAATACAAATTAATGAGTTCATACAGCAAATAGGAGAAAATTTTGACAATGTCATGGGTAATTACTTTGTGGAGTTTAAGAAAAAGATGAGATTAAGGAGTAGAATCCCTGCATCACTAGTAGAGAATCATTATGATGATATTTTCTTTTGAGTTGATACCGAATATACTTATGTACAAGCTATAGTACTGAGGGTAACATGGTTGAGGCCATTACCTTATGCAGTGAATATAGATGAGATATCTGCAACAATCACAACATTACTTAAAGAGGCAGTTGATAAGAAGGCTACTATATTTGGAAAGTATGAGGAAGAAAAATCCAAGATAACCATGGGCTCGAAGGCTGCAACCATGGAGAGGAAGAGGAAGAAAATAGTGAAAAATCTTGAGAAGATGTTTGGAGGACAGGAAGAAGATGATGATGTACCAATATAGACCACACAAGGTCAAGGTGAGGACCAATATAGTGATTCAGAAGAGAGTGAAGATGAATACATGGAAGTGGATAAGAAGGGTAAGAAAGTGATGGTTGATGAGTCAACTAAGAAGAGGAGTTCACAGCAGAAACCTACTCCTACTGCCACATCTAGACCAAGAACCAAGGCATCATCAACTACATTAACAACCGAGCCACGAAAGAAAATGGTGTAGAGAACCTCCCTTTTTTATGTGATTTGTGTGTTTAGGGTTTTTTTAGGAGTCTTAGGTTTGGTTTGAATAAGATCCAATAGGTTTGGATCTCAACTTGTTCATTCATGTTTGTAAAGAGAAAAAGTGCTCCTAGGTGACAATATGGTCATTTTGGCTTAGAATGGTCAAAGTTACTATTTTTGAGTAACTTGTGGTTTTAGTGTATTCTAGGACCGTAATTATCCTAAATAGGGTCATAGGAGTGGAAAATAGTCATCGAGTTGACTAAAATAGTCAAAGAGAAAAAAGTGCTAAAAAGTTGCTCGAGCAACTTTTGCAACTTTTGCAAAAAGTTGCAAATGGAAGTTTGAGCAGTTGTAACCACCCATTCTCAGGTATTTGAGAATGGTTTGATGATTTTGATAAGCATAATGGATTTTTGGATTGCATAGTACTTTTGAAAAAATTTTGTATGGATGGCCCTCTGTGTTTTATTGTAATTCTCAATGTTTTATGCATTTTATACGGCTGTGTACGAATTAGATTAGGTGATCTAACCCCATTGGGGTGTAGTGATTTGAAGTATATTTATTTTTAATATATTATTTTTCTTTCAAGTTAAGGTAGTGTGGATTTACATTAGGATTTAGGCCAATGTATCTGCAAGTTCAATTTGTAGAGTTGCAAGAGCAAAAATGGCTCTAATCTAAGAATCCACAGTTGAAAATGGATGAAACCATGTGGGATGATGGGTTAGGGTATGTAAATATTGTTTTTGTTCTTATTTTTGTTCTTGCAGTTGAATTCCTAATCTTGGAGTGAAGCCCTATGGCTGAATGCTAGGAGTAGGTGAGCCTGGACAGGGTAAAGATAGGATTGTAATTGAGCACCCATGATCTTGGATGGATGACATAGTGGAATTTTTGGAAGCCCTAATGTGTCACCTTGAAGGATAAAATGGTTTTATATGGTGAAAGGAAGATCAAAGACCAAATTTAATACAATTAAACTGATTGGTCCAGAGGCCTAAAAGAAAGGCTGAAAACTAGGGCCTGGTAGTAAATAGGGTTGTGGGTGCATTGATAAACTATGGTTTTGGATTCTTCAAGGGCTAGTGGATAAATTTCATATTTTCAAGGTATTGTATGAGGTTGTATGGAGGAAATTGGAGCATTTTTATCAAAATAGTGAAAATAGACCTACTAGGAATAAGCCTAATTAGGCCTCTTAGTGTATTTGGCAACAATTGGATTGTTGGAGTGTCAAGAAGTGTTGGAAATGTTTCCTAAGGACTTTTCATGGACCAAGAACATAGGAAAGAGTCTATGAGGTGTATGGGGAAGATCCTAAGAAAGGTTTAGGGGTTCTAGGGGAAGATCTAGTGAAGAATCAAGAAGAATAGTGAACTAGTTGGACTAGTTGTAATTGAATGAACTTTGTGTCTTTATCAAGTCAACTATACCTAGGAGGCAAGTTGGTAAGGAGGGCATAGGTGATCCATATTAGTGAAGAACACATAGGAAGAGTAACCATTGGATGGTTAGAAGAAGTCATAAGCATTTTGGGAGAAGGAATCACTAGAACTCTAGACCCTCTACATCAGAAAATATTACTAAAGAAATCAAAAGGTGAGAGATCAAGGAAAAGGAAACGAGTACAAACTGAAGTTGAGCTGAGAAAACCCAAGAGGAAGCTGAGAAGGAAATATATATTGGGTACAGATGAAGAAGATGAGGAAATTAAAAATGTATAAGACATCAACAAACACAAGGAAACCACATTCAAACATCCTAGAAACATTGATAAGATTTTCCAGAACATCAAGAGTTCAGCAGGTTTGTCAGGTTTTAAGTTCATCAAATTTGAAAAGCTAAGTAAAACTGACAAGATAAAGATAGAATGTGAAATGATAGAAATGTTAGCATAATTCAGAATGACACAATTAGAGATTGGGAATCATACCCCTTAGGAATTGTCTAACAAGATTGAACAAAGATGGCAGTTTTCTCTTACAACTGAAAGACAGATTAGAGAAGGGGAATTAGCCCAAATAATGATTGAACTGAACAAAAATAGAGAGAAAAATTTATGGAGAAACAAAAGAATAGATTCATTCCTAAGTTGATAGTATGTTCAATACTAAATAATGATGTTGAATGAGTTGTACAACATAGCCAAAGATTTTGGAAGATAATTTTTGGACTGTTAGTTGATAAGAGTGCAAGCAAAGATCAAGGCACATCAGAACAAGTTGAGCTTGATAACAAAGAAGACATCGATGAGCCGATAATGTTGAGGATGAAATAAAGGATAAGGTTGAGGATGTAGAAATAGAGCACTTTGCAATTGATGACTCAATCATAATGACTGGTGAGGATACACAAGATTTGAATGCCGAAGAGCAGGGTGAGGATACAATTCACATTCCAGAATCCCCTACCAAGGAAAACTTTGAAATTATTGAAGAAGAAGATAAGAGTAGAGAAGATCAAGCAGATAAATCTACAACAGATATCTCTAGACCTCATAAAAAAGAAATAGAAAAGACTAATACTATAGAGAGTGAGGAAAAACATGAGCCCATAGAGAAAGAGGTAATTCAAACATTGCTAAAGCTACCACTTACCGAGACTAAGATTGTCGATACACCTGAACAACAAACAATTTTTACTTAGGAGTTAGTCACAATCAATGGTGACACTAGTGTATGCACCCTAAAATGGTCGCCTAGACTTTGGGCCCCATTTCTCAATTTATCAAATCCCTGAATCAATATTTCCAAATATCAACAATATCAATTATATCAATTTCCTTGATCAAATCATAA
>MU223866.1:1343987-1362501 GCA_018584345.1 Thuja plicata | reverse complement strand
TGATTCATTGGAGATATTGGCATTCTTGCCCTTGTTTTCATTGTGAATCTCTCGTTGTGTGGTTTATTGGCAAGGTCATGAGTTTATAGCTCTAGCTGAGAGCAATTTTACAAGGCTTGCAACTCCAAGCATAAAGAGCTATGGATCGATTTGTGAGGGCTCATTCTTGAGTTTCCTTGCATGTAAGGATTCATAGAAGTGCACTATTTTGTGAGACTAATACTATAGAGAGTGAGGAAAAACATGAGCCCATAGAGAAAGAGGTAATTCAAACATTGCTAAAGCTACCACTTACCGAGACTAAGATTGTTGGTACACCTGAACAACAAACAATTTTTACTTAGGAGTTAGTCACAATCAATGGTGACACTAGTACATTGCAGGCAGAGCAGAAGATGAGTAGAAGCACACTAGACACCAAGAAAAATAAGTCACATAAGAAAAAGGATAAGTCTCTGAGCACTGAGGTAACACTTGATGAAGTTATAGTGATTCCAAAATGGGACACTGATAACATATCTTATGAGCAAGTGCAGATTTTGCAGAGTTTACTAAAAAGGAAGGGCAAGCAGGAGAAACTGAAACGAGAACATCAACATAAGCAGGTATTGCATGACATCAAAGATATATTTTTTGATATATTTAAGCTTCAAGATGTAAATGAGAAAGCACCTGTTATAGGTCAATTAGTTCATATTGTTCAAAAGGTGAACAATGATGAAATTGATACAAATGATAATCTCATGTAATGGTCTGAGAGAAATTTTGAGGCCAAAGTGCTTGAGAAAGTTACAAAAGAACTCACTATGAAACATACTGCACTTTCTAATTTGGTAAGTAACTTGGAAGAAGTAAAAAAAATTCTTTCTTTGTACAAAAAACTTTGTTATGTCAAATTATTTACAAAGGATAATCAATAGATTATTGAGAATCTACAGTTAGACATGAAGTCAACATGACATTCACTAAGCATGGATGCAAGTTCCATCTCTATTCATTTTAACAGACTGACTCACGCCTAAGGGAGATTAGTCGAGCTCATGGCTAATGATGGAAGAATAAGGGCTAAGTTGATTACAATTTAGACCATGTTGATACCTCATTTGGAGGTCATGCAAAGAGAGCTATCAGCTATAAAAGAGTTAGCATAAAGGGAGACACCTCTCAATATTGCAGAGAGTTTGATTGATCTAGCTGTTGAGCTAGAAATTAAGCAACGCATTTTGTAGTCTATCAGAACCTGTTGGGATAATGCATTGGCCATAATCCCAAAGATTCAAAAACCATTTTCTGAGCTCTATGATGAGGCATATTAATGCCATATTTTAGATGTCCTAGGATATCTTTTGCCAAGATCTTTTCTGTATTTTATCATACTTTCTCAAATACTTTATACTTATATTTTCTATTATGTGGCATGCTGCCACCAGACCTCAGCTATGGAAAAAACACACTTAAATATGCTATTCTTGGATGAATATGCTATATTATTTACTTTAGAATTATGATTATGTCTCTATGGATGAATTAGATGTTTGAACATGAATGATGCATGCGTATTTTTGTGTCGATTATCATAAATGTCTATATCCTAACATATGAAGTGCAACATATCAATATAGAAACCATCACCTTGACTAGGTAAAATGCACCCATGCGCTAGATGCTCGACCCAGTCTTGCAGCAGGTTCACACATAGAAAAATTAAGCGCAACACCAGCAAGTGGATCCAGCGTGATCAAAGTGGCAGTAGTCAGGCAAAGACTGAGGCAAGATAATAAATCCTCTAAAGAAATATAGGAGAGAGTGGGAAGTTAGATTCATTTTCAAAAGTAGTTCTTTCCTCTTTCTTGGACCTATTCTATCTCTAGTTTTATAGTTTTCCTTTATGTTTGATAAGATTGTAATAAAAGCTCCGCCTATCTCTATGGCATGATTAGTTAGCAGTTAGATTTTTTTCCTTCTTTATATAAATCCTCACTCCTGCATGAGAACAAGGTTATTAGTTATAGTTTACATCCTGGTGTGTTACAGTTGTTATGAATCTTGTAAATCATTTTTCAATCAATAGTAGATGAATTATTAATCTTTAGTTTAGTGTAATTGAGTTTGGATACTCACTCAAGGGGGCCCACTTGGTGAGGAATCCATGTTAGCTAGTTAGGATCATTTGTATGTAGTTTAAGTTCCCTGCATCTTGGTTTTGTAATTATGGTGTTAACACAGTTCCTACAGCCAAAGTCGTAGGATAGTCCAGTACTTCCTGCAGCCAAAGAGGCAGAACTGTTGAAACATTATAATTGTGTTTTCAAGTCTTTGTGTTTCCAAGTTGTAGTATTCCTTCAACATTTTCACTTCCGCATTTCCTTTACAACATTCATTTCCTACATCTATAGAATAGTTTCCTTTCAAAGAAATTTGTTTCCTGCATTATAGAATAGTTTCCTTTACAAAGAAATTTTTTTCTTGCAGCCATTGTGTGGTCTAAGTAAGAATCATTGGTGCATATACTTTGCTGGCCCATTTCAATTAATACATCTCTAGGTCAATAAATTAAATGAGTTTCTATAAAGGAGGATAGCTGCTCAATTGGATGTCCAATCCCTGAGTTATGGTACTTGCCTAGTTTTTGATACCTTAATAGAACTGATCATTTTTGGCATCGTTGCCGAGGATATCTTTGTACAAGAATAAGATGAAGAGGAGAGTTAGTTCGTAGATGCAATTTTAAACCTTCCTATATCCTCATCATTATCATCATCTTTAGAAGGTGATGCACTAAACTTTCACCTTCTAGAAGGTGAACTTGAGTTTAATCTATTTGCAGAAGCCTTGGCCAATCTTAGAATCCAATACCTAGACAATCAAGAAGAAAATCTACTTCCTCTAGTCATTTACCAACTACAAGGACTCCATCAACGTCTGCCTAGGATGGAAAACTCTCCTACCTTTCTATTTCCTATTACTGACCAGCATGATAATCACAACCTCAAGAATATTCTCTCTTCAGTACTTCCTAAATTCTATGGCCTAGTGACCGAAGATCCAGATACCTTAATCTTTGAGTTTCATATTCTTTGACGTAGTTAAGACTATGCCACGTATGCCCATAGGCTCAATTGTTTACAGTAACTCTCAAGGAGTCTGCATTAAGATGGTTTATGGGCTTAGGTCTAGACATTGTCCATGATTGGAATGAAATAAAGGTAGCATTCTTGACAAAGTATAAAGAGTACTATAGGGGAAATGATATGAGAGGGGATGGCATCTTCAATATGACACAAAAGGAGGATGAAATTGTAGAGGATTATGTGTCAATATTTCTAATTAGCTTGCAGAATAATAATTAGCACCAGCTCAATTAGGAGTCACAAAAACTTCTCTTTTTACGGGATATGAATGAAGGGTGCACTGAAGCCTTGGATCTTATGGTCAGGGAAGATATCACCCAATCTACATGGGATTATATCAATAAAATATGCCTTAATTACTCAAGAGCTACGGCCAAGAAGGGCAGAGGATATAGGTCCACAATGGGCAAGACTAATGTCACTGGGGCCTCTTAGACAGAAACCACACATTTGTTGTCTGACTTCAAGCAGGACATTATCAATAAGATGGCCACCCAGTTGGACACAATGCAGGAAAAAAAGAAGCATGAAGAAGTTGAAGCTATTCTAGCAAAATTTTGTCCACATTGTAGACAAAAGAAGAGAGATTGTCGTTGCAAGTTGGTTGCCAACATGGAGACTGCACAACTACCCACTGACTACAAGCTGATTGAAGGAGAGGATGAGAAAGTATTCTTCATTGTACAATGAATACCATGGACTCAAATAAAAGGTATGCCTCGGGACCCTCTTTATTTTAATGGTCCATTTATATAAGTTAATGGAAACCACCTATACATAATCAATACCCTCCTCGGAATAATCTACAACCTCAGTGGCAACCTTACCCAAGTCCTCAATGGAAACAACCCCAAGGGAATTGGAAAAAACCCCAAGGGAATTGGAAACCTCCACAAGGTAATTGGCAGCAAAATCCTCAGTGGCGGGGAGGTCAGTTATAACCAAACCATCAACAAGGACTCTTGCAACCACCACAACAACCCCAAAAGCAAGCACTTTTTCCACCTCTTGCAGCCACTGCAATGCCCCCTAAGCCTACTCAACTTTTTGCCTAGCCTCAGTCGAATCCTAATAATAGGTCGCCAGTACCTCAGCACAATGTCTATTCCATTGAACCAAACCAATACCCTGCCTACGCAATTAATGACATTCATTTACGTTCATGCACTACTCTACCAACACCTCCTATTATAACTAAAGTAACTCCAAAAGAGACCATGCCTCAAACTAATCCAGAGTCCACTCCAATAGGCCCAATAATATTGACAAAAAAAATTCATCCAGCTTCACCTCCCTTTCCACAAAGGTTGCAGAATGATAATTCTAAACATACATATGATGCAGCCTTTGACATCCTAGACCAACTAAAGAACATTAATGTTTAGATTCCACTTTTTCAAGCAATAAAGGATGTTCCCACATATGGAAAGGCTATCAAATATTTTTTCTTTAAAAAACCTAGTAGTAAGCGGAAGGATTCCCAGATAGTTCATGTCCTGGGGAAACTTGCTGATATCATGCTCAGAAAAATAGTGGTTCCCAAGTATTATGACCCAGGTAGCCTAGTTTTTGAAGTTACCATCAATGAGAAAGACATAAAAAATGCTTTCATAGACTTAGGAGTTGCCATAAATGTAATTACCAAGGACATCATGCAGCAACTCAGAATCACTAATATCTGGGAAACACCCACTGTCTTGCAGCTTGCAGAGAGTTCCATAGTTAAACCTGTCGGGCTAGTGGAGGATATAGTTTTTGACCTTGAAACCTGGTCTTATCCTACATACTTTATGATACTATCACCTAAGGCCACCTTAGGAGGCTACCCCATAATTCTTGGTCGACCTTGGCTGGTTAGTGCTAATGTCTTTATAGGATGTCACTCAAGTGGTATGACCATTTCTAATGGTCAGCATACTAATACATTAGCCTTATACCCACCAACACAACCACAAATCAATTTAGCCTCACCAATTTGGCCTGACATTAGGGAGAAAGTTGAGGTCTTCAACTCAGTAGCCCAACTCATGATGTTAAAAAGGGATCCCTTCCTGCAGCTACAAGACGAGGACACTGTAATCATCAACATTCTGCATAACTAGTATGGCCAAGATTCAGACTCCATTAACTGTCTCAGCCCCCATAATTGTTCCCTACAAGGTTTGTACCCTGATTGCAACTTACCTCCATCTAATGTAGCCAAGAAAATATACCACCAATTGATACCCCATGAGTTCCAAGCACCTCCATTAATGGATGATTCTATGGTATAACTCACAAAATAGTTAGAAGTTTCCCCTGACCGTTGCTTGTATATTAATAGTAAACTTACCAACCAACAACATATATCTTTGGCTAAACTACTAAAAGGCCATACCACAACCTTCAAATGGGACTATTCAGATATTAAGGGTGACCCTAACCTATATACTCATAGGATCTTCCTAAAAGAGGACAAACCGTCTGTCAGGCAATTCTAGAGGCGTATAAACCCTGTGTTAAGAGAGATAGTCAAAACAGAGTTGCAAAAACTTCTTAATGTCAATTTCATCTACCCCATTTCTGATAACTAGTGGGTCTCACCTTTAGTCATTGTTCCAAAAAAATGAGTAAAGTGGTGAGTATGTGTCGACTATTGGGAACTTAACAATGCCACCAAGAAGGACCATTTTTCCTTGCCATTTATTGACCAAGTCCTTGATTCCTTAGCAGGAAAGCATTATTTTTCTTTCTTGGATGGATGTAGTGGCTACAACTAGATCAGGATCCATCCTAAAGATTAGGAGAAAAATACATTCACTTGTCCTTGGGGAATATTTGTCTACTTTGTACTTCCTTTTGGCCTCTGTAATGCTCCAACTACATTCCAACAAGCGGTTATCAACATTTTTACTGACATCTCACATGATTGCATGGAAATATACATGGATGACTTCACAATAAATGTGGAAACCTATGAGGAGGCATTGGTCAATTTGGGAAAGGTTCTTACCAGATGTGAGGACCATAATCTATCCCTCAACAGTGAGAAATGTTTCATGATGATGCAGGAAGGTGTTGTGTTAGGTCATTACATTTCTGCTAAAGGCATATAGGTGGATCCTACTAAAATCGAAGTCATCATGAAGCTGCCTACACTAGCCAAGCAAAAGATGTCTACATCTTTCTAGGGCATGTTGGTTATTACCAACGGCTCATTAAAGACTTCAAAAAACTGGTAGGGCCCATGTATTCCCTTCTCACTAAGCATTCAGACTTTTTATGGACAACATCTTGTGAAGAATCCTTCCTGTAGCTGAAGGCTATTCTTACTCAGGCACCAATTCTCTGAGGGCCTAATGGGGAATTGTCATTCCATATACACATAGATGCATCTAACCATCTTGTAGGCATTGTCTTAGGAAAAAAAGAAGGGTCTATAGAGCATGCAATCTACTTCATAAGAAAAAATTTGTAGGGCGTAGAGCAGAACTACACGGTCACAGAAAAAGAACTTTTGGCTGTGATATATGCGCTAAAAAAGTTTCACCACTACATAATCGGTTACCCAATATTTGTGCATATTGAACATGCAACCATCAAGTATTTGGTAAACAAGCCTGCTATCACAAGAAGGCTTGCCAAAGGAAGACAAATCAAATGAGGTAAATCAAACCTTGTATAGATCAATGAATGGAAAACTAATGTATGTTGTTCATACTCAACAAGATATAGCACATGTAGTTGTAATAGTTGCAAGATTCTCTGCTAATCCCAAAGAATCACACATGACTTTTGTCAAGATATTTCTGAGATATCTAAAGAACACCGAGGACTATGGCTTATGGTATAAAAGAGAAGGAAAATTTGAGCTATAAGTCTATACATATGTTGATTGGGCTGGAAACATTGATGACCGAAAGATCACAACTAGAGGAGCATTCTTCATGGGTGACAAACTTGTCACATTGATCAGCAAGAAGCAAGGATGCATCTCTCAGTCTACTGTAGAAGCAGAATATGTGGCTGTTGCTGCAAATTGCTCCAATATTGCCTGGATCAAACAGTTGCTAGAAGGTATGAATATGAAGATTCTTGAACTAGTAATTATCTATTATGATAATACCAATGCAATAAACATATCAAAGAATCCAGTCATACATGCTAAAACTAAGGATATTGCTATCAAGTATTATTATTTAAGAGAACAAGTGCAAGCAAAAGAGGTGATACTAGAATATGTTCAATCAAAGGAAAAATTAGCTGACATATTTACCAAGACATTATTGAAAGATACATTTGAGTACCTGAGACACAGACTAGGGGTCCAACCCTTGTCTATCGGTTAGTAAAGTTGACTAGGAAATTGCATTAGTCTACACACAATCAAAAGATCATTCATGTTGATGCAAGCACAGAGATGAAATGGAAAGATACATTTGTACATAGTAAGGTATAAATCTGCACCAAACACTAGAGTCAATGTATTGCTGATGGATAGGGAAATTCAAGGAGTATATTATAAAAAGGATGGAAGATGATATGGAAGAATTGTTTGAGATTGTTTTCAAAGGGAGAGATTATCTCATTATCTGGAATCAAGAATTATAAGGGAGAGATTATCTCATTATCAAAAGGGCAAGATTATCTCATTATCAAGAAGAGATTATATCATTATTCATTCATTATACATGGAGAAAAGTGTTGGCAAGTTGACACTACAGGGATTATATGACTATTTTTGTGTTTTCATTATGGAAACAAAGTCATAGGAAGTTTTGACAGTAAGTTCACAAACTTTAGAGATCAAGATTTGGCTAAGTATAGAAAATAGAACAAAACATAAGTATACAGTTGATCAGAGCACCAATGCACGTGTGTATGATTGAATTAGAGTATGCACCTTTGTACTTAAGCTTTATGATATGTTTTTATGCTTATTGTATACACGCATGGTAAGATATGACAGTACGGAGAAGTTACAGCAAGTTCAAGTGCCACTAGCAGTTTAGTAAACAGAGCATGGAGCCGACTTCAGATTTTGATTAGCATATATTATTTTGTTTTGTAATGGCTATACACCTATTTTAATATGTTTTTAATTATGTTATTAACATCATGTAAACACACGTAAGACAATTCATTGGGAAGCATTGTGTATGTTGATTTTAGGATGACTAAGTTCTAGTTTTTGGTCGCGTCTATTCAGGAATGTATATATACTTGACATGCAATTTTGTATTAAGGGTGAGAGTCAAAAATATGCAAAAAAGATATACAAAAGAAAAATATAAAAAAATTAGTATGAGATAGATCTCTTTAAGAGATTAGAGCACTTGTGCATAAATGGAACTGATCAGACAATAGTGTCATAACAACAATTCACTTTTTAGATATAGTGTGTATCTGTTATCAAGAGGTTGTAGCCTTCTTCTTGTTGGGCAGTGAGCTATTCACCTTTAACAGGGTTATGTAAAGACTACTAACAGGGTCATTGTACTTGCATTGTAAATACTACTCCTAACAGGGAAAAGGAACTCTAACAAGTTCATAAGACTAGTACAATTATTTGTGGGTACTAATTCCCATTGGGGTTTTCCTCTGATCAAGGTTTCCCTGTAAACATATCTTGTGTTATGTGTCATTGTGTTATGATTTATCTGTTATCTATTTTGATTTAAGTTTCAATTTTCTGAAATAAATTAAATTTCCAAACACTGATTCACCCCCCCCCCCCCAANGATTCCCCCCCCCCCCCCCAACCCCACCCCCCCTCAGTGTTTCTAATAAGAATTTCCTAAGAATTCAAAGGGAGAAAGATTTGAAGGGAGAGTTAATCATTATTAAAAGGGAGAGATTACATATGGAATATCCATCAAAGGGAGAGAAGTATCACGAGGAAGAGAATACACACAAAGGGAGATATGACTTATTGTTTTCAAATGAAAAAGAGATGATCAAGGAGAGGAACAGTCAAGGCAGAGCACATATCAGGAACAGAGACAAAAAATGCTACATCTATCCAGTAAAGGGATTGAAGATTGAAAAACACACTCTGTAAGAAACAATTCTAAGCTATTTGAGCTTACCGAGAGCTAAACATTTGTATTATTTATAATAGGAGAGATTGATGAACTTCAACTGTTATATTTCATATTATATTAGTAATAATATAGTGTGATAATGTAGTGTGTTTCCATCAATGCCAAAGGGAGAGATTGATGACATATAACTGATTGAATGTTTGAAGATGTTAATTTGAGCACCGAAATGCAGAAAGATAATGCAAGACATTAAATTAGGTAATGGATTGTATTGTCATTGATGTCAACTTGATATAATCTAATTGGTTATATACAATTTTTCAAAGACTTTAGAGAATCAGAGAGATAAAGATTATGCTTTTAGTAATGCATAACAGACTAGCATTCACTATGTGACTACAAACACCGACTATTAGTGGAACCCAACAGACAGATAAACCCAAGAGCAAAGTCAAAGTGATGCCTAAGCAAGAAAACTGACAAGAAGAATCACAAGCATTACCGACGGCTAGAATTATAGTGTTACCCGATGGACAGACAACCTTGACAGATAGACAACCCCGATGGACAGACAACCCCAACGAAAAAACAACATCGAAGGAGAAGCCTGAGGATAACTGAAGTGTTGACCGAAGCTATCAAAGAGTTAAACACCAAAAGGAACTAAAGTTCATAAATGACAAAATACCTAGCTGACAGAGCTAAAGATAGACTTAACTAGTTGTTAACATTATTTTCATCAACAAGTTAAAGCCAGAGATAAGTAAAAGATTTAAAGTTGTTTTATCTAGTTGTCAAGGAGAAATCCACGAGA
This sequence comes from Thuja plicata, assembly GCA_018584345.1. Taxonomy (NCBI): domain Eukaryota; kingdom Viridiplantae; phylum Streptophyta; class Pinopsida; order Cupressales; family Cupressaceae; genus Thuja; species Thuja plicata. The sequence goes on along the minus strand of MU223866.1, from coordinate 1,352,533 downwards.
TAAAATTGAAGTAAAGCTTTAAATCAATATTGGCTAAGATTGTGGATCACGACAAGAACAAGAAAATCAAGAAGTGAGAAATGGTGATATCATGTCTATAAAGAGACAATCTAATTCATTATGAATTAAGGGGAGTGAATAGAGAAAAAAGGATGTTGAAGAGAAACTAATGAAGAACAACTTCATACAGTCTTGATCAATCAAGATGAGGAAAGAGCTAAAGATTTCTCCATACACCGAGCAATAAAGAAGCACAACATCATCGAGCAGAAAGAAGTGGAGCAAAGGTATTGAAAAGATACAATGATCAGAGAGGTATAATGACCTTACAATAGATCTGAAAATATGCAAGTATAAGTTGTATGTGTGAACATATCATTTATTGTTTTAGTTTAATCATTGATTCAGAAAGTATCTTAACCGTGAAGGACTTAACAATCCTTTCTATATTGAGATACATCCCAAGGAGTATAAAAAAAAAAGTTTGATCATGAAGATAGCATGAGATGCCAGATACCATTTGATAAAATACACTGGGTTTGGTCATAGAAGGTAGCATTGAGATGCCCGATATAAAGTGACAAACTATTCTATTTAAATCCTCTAACAAGGTCACACTTAACAGTGTGTTTGTAACCTTTAACAGGGTTGGCTCTTCACCAAGCTCACTTCAAAAGAGTGAAGATTTTGGCTTACCGGTCCCAAGCAGTTTTTCCCTTAACAGAGTTTTCATGTTAAAAATTCATGTGTCAATGTGTTTATGAGTCATTACTTTAGTATTTTGCATTACACATAACTAATTTGGATTGATCAGTATACACTAAGCAATTTACTATTTTTTGGTAAATGAAAGACTGCTAATCGGTAAACAGTAAGAATAAGGTTTAATAGTGAGCTCCGAGCAGTAGTTAATTGATAATTCTATTTGAAGGCATACATCTTGTAGGACTAAAGATAACTAGAGGCTTAATATTGTGGTACTAAGTTTTTGGGTTGATTTATTGGAATATTTTTTAGGCCACTGATTCACACCCCCCCCCCCCCCCCTCTTAGTAATTCTAACAACTTCTACTTTGATTACTGCACTTATGGAAGAATACAACATTCGCCACCAAAAATCTAGTCCATATCATCCCCAAGTGAATGGTTAGGCAGAGATCACAAACAAAGAGATTGAAGCTATCCTAACTAAGACACTTCACTTACAAAAAATAGACTAGAGTAGTAGATTGTAGGAAGTTGTGTGGGCTTACCACACAACATGGAAAACACCTACATGTTTCACACCCTTTGATTTGGTGTTTGGCAAGACTGTTGTAATGCCTATCAAATTTTAGCATAAAACCTTATGAATAACATTATAGCTCAACTTGGATCTTCCTGCAGCTCAAAGAGAATGACTCCTGCAACATAATCATCTGGATAAAATCAGAAAAGAATCTTTACAGAACACAGAGATAGTTCAACTACAACACAATAAATGACATGACTCACATATACAAAATAAATGGTTTATTGTTGGTGACTGGGAACTTCTATATGATTCCCGGTTTAAAGAAAATCAAGGTAAGATTACAACTTGTTGGCTTGGTCCCTATGAGGTTGACAAAGTTTTTGATAATGTTGCAGTCTAGTTGTCTACAATCGACCCTCTATGTTTCAAGTTATTGGTTAATGGTCAAAAACTTTGTATGTACCATAAGCCAACCACTAAGATTGAGTTCCTACAGAAATTTGTGATTCCTCCAGCTGAAGACCCTCCTACAGCCAATGGACCTCCTCCAACTAAAGACCCTCCTACAACCAATGGACCTCCTCTAGCTAAAGACTTTCCTATGGCCAATTGGAGTGGAGTTTCACTTCAGTCATCACTTTGACTTTATTAAAAAATAGTCATAATACAATTTTTGTTTCCCATGAAAATCTCTTTTTTTGCAATAAAGCCACCATCGCATCATATCCCATGAACTTTTTTTGCCAGCTTCACTCATGTGTCCCATAATTATTGTGCCACTCATTACTTTTTGCTCAACACACGTCATCCAATCTTTCCAGATTTAGGCATTTACAAGTGATTATTCTCCAGGTACGCATTCATTTATTGTTTAAAACATTTTTTATTTCATTTGACATTATTATACATTACATTGTAATTAATTCAGTAATTCATTCAAGTACTATTATACTTTATAACCAAGCATGTGTGGACACCTGTCACCTTTTTTGTAGGGGGAAGTTTGTTAAATTGTGTTTTTCCATAATGACCCTCACTTAAGATATGTTGCGTAGTCATTTTGATTTAATTGATGTGACAACCCGCATACGAAATCTTTTGATAAGCCTTTTGTTTTCAAAAACCCAACTCACATTTTCCAGCTCTATTTTTTTCAAATTTCCTCTGCCATAGTACCCAGAAAACCAAACTAAGAACTCACCAGTTGTATCTGGCCTGAATATTAGGTAGAATACAGGGTAAGGAACATTAAGGATATAAAGGACAAAATTGTGAAAGGTAGTTGGAAGTTGCAGTGATTTGGAATTTTCTTTGGGCTACAAAATTTCTTAGTGAAAATGGGTGGGCAACCTACATGCCATGAACCAGGGGATCACTCATCCCTATTGCGGGACCAAACCAATGTCCAAGTATTTAACCGTGTGGGCTGGCTTACATACTTCGTCAGGCTATGTTGTTACAACAACGTTGTGACCCTGGAATTCTTGCGCACTTATAGAAATGGGGTTGTCTATGTAAAAGGGTTAAGGATGGAGGCTTTAGAAGCATGGATTGTAGAATTTTCAAGACTTCCCACCATAGGTGAATCTTTTCCACATGAACATGATGCACGGGCAGCTAGGCTAAGTTTTCCTTGCCCAAAGACGTTGCATTGGAGTCTAGCAAATAGGGGACCAAGAGAACATCTCTTCTAGAAGATTACTCTCAGATGACTATCAATGTTATAAGGTACAATAATTGTGAAGGACAATTTTCATACTTGCATGATGCAATTTTAAACTGTTGAGTCATTTGCGGCATGGTCACCTTGTTAATATGCCCAATTTAATGTACTGTTTGTTAAATTTGAGTTTAGAAGAGGTTAGAAAGGGGAAGCTGAATGCTTCTATCCACCATGGGTTGGTAAAACTCCTAATGGAAATATCTTTACAGGATAACTCTCCTATGACCTGGGATAAGTTTATCACCACACCCCATGTACAGTTATGGGGAGAAGGGGCACAACTTGTAAATCAAGAAACATAGGGAAATGTCCCTTATGAGGCCATACCTAACAATGATGACACTATGATTCTAGAGAAGTTACACAAAATTCCTTCTCCTTTGGGAGATGAAACAGAGAAAATGGCTTTCAGTAATCCAAACCCTAGCCAAGAGGGTGGTAAAACTGAGGATTCTACAGATTTGTAGACTTCCAAAGAAAAACATAGTGCACGTAGGAAAGAGAAGGACAAGGCAAAAATAGTTGAAGATGCAGGGGAAGAAATTCATGTTTTACCTGAAAACCATTTTTCTCCTACATCCATTCCTATAAAGAAGCAAAGAATATCACAAAAGCACCCTGCATCGTTTATTAATACTCCTCTGTGATGCATTGTTCATCTGAGCACTCAACAAGTAGATAAAACATACTCACCTGTAATGACTGGTTCGTCTCCTAATAATCCAATTGAGGAGTCTTTTAAGGAATGACCACAAGCAGGGAGACCATGTGCAGAGTGTCCGGACATGATGGAAATAGATCTTGTAGCCAAGAAAATGGACACAGAAGCTATAAATATAGAGACATCATGCATGCAGACATAACACACCAAAGCAGCCAATATACATTCTTCTCAGCAAGAAGATGATCAAGGGAATGATGCCCTAGTTCTAGCCTTTGATGAGTTAACCATTGATGAACAAATAGTCATAGTAGCAACAAAGTAGGTCACTCCAATAAGAAAGAACCAGATAACACTCCAATCCATTTCCATTGGCTACTTTACATAAATGCAATATGAAAACTCAATGCGGGAATTGAAAAGGGATAAGTTAAAAAGGGATATAGGAAGAAAAAATCAAGAAGTACAATTGTTGTAGGGTAAGTTAGATTCAGTTACAGACTTAATTTCATAACTAATAGAATGCAGACCACCTCCTAGGGTTTATGCATTGTGTCTAAAGGAATAATTTCTAATGTTTAAATTAATGAGGGTTCTTAGAGATTTGCACACAAGTATAGACCCACCATAGGAATTTGTGGCCGCATATGAAGAATCACCAGATTGCATTAGGATTTTTTTATGTGAATTCTACTTGTAGAATTATGTTGTTCCCTTTGATACAAATTGGAGCCCCTTGTTATTTGTTGGTGATATTCACTTATCTGCTATGCTTTCTTGGTCCAGAAATGAGATAAACTATGGAGAACAATTAAGTAAATACAAGGGAATTGAACAAACTATTATACTCCCCTTGCGACCAGAAGGTGGTAGTCCCTATAGATTATACTGTGATTAGATGGAGATAGTTTATGGATTGCAAGATTGTACCCATAGAAAAAGGATTCTAGGCAACCCGAAAGAAGTATTTACAGCATTTGAGAAACCCTCATTAGCAGATGGAAATAGAGCAGTAGAAGGATTGAGATAGAGGTGGGACAGGTTAACACTGGCACTAAAGAAGGCTGAAACTCAAAGCCTCATCAACCTATGAGCTACGATGAAAATATTCCAGTGGTACATTTTCCTGGGAAGGAAACCTCGATCTGAGAGGTGGCTCCCTCTTTCCTTTTAGCCTCATCTTCTCTTGTGGCCACTATACAGATGTGTCGACAATGAAGTAGATGAACAATTGGAGATGAGTCGATGGATTAAGATGGAGTGGACAAATGGATACTACTGGGATGTGGGCACATCCATGAGTGGAAAGACTTAGGAAGGAGATCTCTGAGCACTTGCAAAGATCCAAAATATTTCAGTGCCTGAGGGCCGACATTAGTCTTCATAGGAGCAGAATGATGAGACATATTAAGATCATATTTTAGATGCCCTAGGATAGCTTTTGCCAAGATCTTTTCCCTATTTTATCATACTTTCTCAAATACTTTATACTTATATTTTCTATTATGTGGCATGCTACCACCAAACCTTTGTTATGGATAAAAAACACTTAAATATGCTATGCTTGGATGAATATGCTATATTATTTACTTTGGAATTATGATTATGTCTCTATGGATGAATCAGTTGTTCTAACATGAATGATGCATGCATATTTTGGGGTTGATTATCATAAATGTCTTTATCCTGACATTTGAAGTGCAGTGTGTCAATATAGCAATCGTCATCTTGACCAAGTAAAATGCGCCCATTCGCTGGACGCTTGACCTGGTCTTGCAGTAGGTTCACACGGAGAAACATCATGTGCAACACCAACAAGTGGATCTAGGGTGATCAAGGTGGTAGCATTCAGGCAAAGACTGAGGCAACATAATAAATTCTCTGAAGAAATCTAGGAGAGAGTGGGAAGTTAGATTTTTTGTCAAAAGTAGTTCTTTCCTCTTTCCTGGACCTATTTTATCTCTAGTTTTATAGTTTCCCTTTATGTTTGATAAGATTGTAATAAAAACTCTACCTATTTCTATGGCATGATTAGTTAGCAATTAGATATTTTTCCTTCTTAAAATAAAGCCTTGCTCCTATATGAGAAGAAGGGCATTATCAGTTATAGTTGATGAAATGTAATCGATTGAATTTTTGAAGATGTTAAGTTGATCACCGAAATGCAAAAAGATAATGCAAGACATTAAATCAGTTAATGGATTGTATTGTCATTGATGTCCACTTGATATAATCTAATCAGTTATAATCAAAATGTCAAAGACTTCATAGAATTAGAGAGATAAAGATTATGCTTTCAGTAATGCATAAAAGATAAGCATTCACAATGTGACTTCAAATACTGATGGCTAGTGGAACCTGACAGACAGAGATCACCAAAAATCAAATCACAATGATGCTCAAGCAAGAACACTGATGAGCATTACTGACGAGCATAACCGATAGCTAGAATCATAGTGTAAACCGATGAAGAAGCCCGAGGAGAACTAGAGTGTTGACCGAAGCTATCAAAGAGTTAAAACACTAAAATTAACTTGAGTTTAGAAATGATAAAATATCTATTAGCAAAGCTAAATATGGACTTAACTGGTAGTTATCTTTGTTTTCATCGACAAGATAAAGCCAGAGATAAGTAAATGATTTAAAATTGTTTTGTACAGTTGGCAAGAAGATCTCTGTGAGATAAAATAGGAGTTTTGCTTTAAATCTAATTGACGAAAATTGTGGATCATGCCAAGATCAAGAAAATCAAGAACCTAACAATGGTGATATCATGTCTATAAAGAGACAACTTAATTCATTACGAATTGGAGTGGGTGAATGAATGAAAAGAGGATGCTGAAGAGAAAATTCATACAGTCATGATCAATCAAGCTGAGGAAAGAGATAAAGTTTTCTACAGGCACCGAGCAATAGAGCACAACATCGTCAAGAAGAACTAAAGTGGAGCAAAGGTATTAACAAATATATATTGATCAAATTAGTTTTATGAGATTACAATAGATCTAAAAATCTACAAGTATAAATTGTATATGTGAACAGATCATACTATTTCAGTTTAACCATTGATTCAGAAAGTCTCTTAACCAAGCAGGATTTAAAGATCCTTTCTATATTGAGATACATCCCAAGAAGTATCAAAAATTTTGATCATAAGATAGCATGCGATTCCAAATACCTATTGACAAGCCAAGTGAGTGTTTTATCAAGGAAGGAAGCATAGAGATTCCTGATATCAAGTGACAAACTAAAATTTTAAATCCTCTAACAAGGTCATACCTAACATTTTGTTTTTAACCTTTAACAGGGTTGGCTCTTCCCTGAGCTCACTTCAGAAGAGTGAAAATTTTGGGTTACCGATCCCAAGTGGTTTTTCCCTTAAAAGGGTTTCCATGTTAAAAATCCACGTGTCAATGTGTTTATGATTCACTAATTTAGTGTTTTTCATTACACATAGATAGTTTGGATTGATTGGTATACTCTATATAATTTACTATCTTTTGGTAAATTAACAAACTGCTATTCGGTAAACATACAGTATAATGTTTAACAAAGCTTTTCGAGCAGTAGTAATTTGATAATTGTATTTGAAGGCATTCATCTTATAGGACTCAAGATAACTAGAGGCTTAATATTATGGTACTAAGTTTTTGGATTGATTATTAGAATATTTTTAAGGCCACTGATTCACCCCCCCTCTTCGTTATTACTAACAATTGGTATCAGATCTTGTGTGCTTAGAAAGGGAGTTTAACAGCTCAAGCTAAAGATCACAAGATGAACAGATAAGATGTGTCCAAGTTTGATAAAGATAACTTTGTATCATGACAAAGAAGAATAAGACTCCACCTATCAGGTATTAGAAATGATGTTACTCAATTCCTTGATACTGAATATGTGTTGCCTACATGACCTCACACTCTTGAGCAATTAAGAGTAAAGCATGAGCACAATTGCATGATGATAGAACTTGCATCATCACTCTCTGATGTTGAGTTTAAAGATGTCAAAACCTGCACTTCTGCAAAGAAAATGTGGGATAAGTTAAAGCTGGTACATGGAGGAGATGCTAATGTAATAAGAGCAAAGGAAAAAAGCCTAAGAGGGAGGTTTGATGATGTAAGGATGAAAGAAGGAGAAAATATCACTCAGTATAGCTGCAAAATCAAAGAGGTAGTTGTATACACAAAAGTGGTGCACTTCTATAAATCCTTACATGCAAGGAAACTTAAGAATGAGCCCTCACAAATCGATCCATAGCTCTCTATGCATGGAGTTGCAAGATTTATAAAATTGCTCTCAGCTAGAGCTATAAACTCATGACCTTACCAATAAACCATACAATAAGAGATTCACAATGAAAACAAGGGCAAGAATGCCAATATCTCCAATGAAACCAAATGTATGCAATGCAATGCAAATCTACATGACAATGCAAACTAAGCTATGAAAATGAAAGAACAAATATTACAAAACCTTCTAATTAAACTAGATGAATTAATCTAAAGCATAAAGGAAATCTAAGCTAAGAATGTCATGATAATGAAACTAAGAAAGGAAATATGCAACTACAATGAAATGCAATGACAAGTCTTCAAAGCTTGGATGTAGAATATCTTCAAAGAGCTCCAAATGACCTAGAAAACTTGCAGCATAGCATTAACATCAAAACCTAAGATATGAAAATGAAGGAGAGAGCTCTCCTTTTATAAAAAGTGAGATGAAATGGACCATTGAGATTAAGAGGCAAAAGTCTTAATCAAGGGTGGAGAAAAAAAAAGTTTGATCCTTGTGCACAAAGATCCTCCAATAGAAAAATAGGAGTTGACTTTTGTGTCCCACATAAGACAAAAAGTGCTTTTTCCCTTTTTATAAAATAAGAATAATGTTTTATTTGTGCAACATAGGATAAGAAGAAAAGTGGGGAT
>MU223866.1:1286967-1343887 GCA_018584345.1 Thuja plicata | reverse complement strand
ATGATTTGATCAAGGAAATTGATATAATTGATATTGTTGATATTTGAAAATATTGATTCAGGGATTTGATAAATTGAGAAATGGGGCCCAAAGTCTAGGCGACCATTTTAGGGTGCATACAGTAGTAAATGCTATTAGAGGAGTTGGAGGTGTACTTGAAGAGGAGACAGTGGTAAGTAAAATTTTAAGAACCTTACTGCCTGTATATACTATTAGAGTTTCTGCTATTCAAGAAATGAGAGCAGTTGCAAACAATACAGTTACTCTAGATAGTCTGATTGGTAGACTGATTTTATTTGAGATGAATAACTTTGATAATAGTGTCTTACCATCTATATAATCTGCATTCAAAACTTCTTTAAAGATAAGTAACTCAATTCATAGACATGCTATTAGAAATGATAGTGACAGTGATAATGAGGATCAAGGACTTGATGAGATTGAAGCACTAATGGAAAGAAGATTGCAAAGAGGCAAAGGTAGATACAAAAGTAAATTACCACTTGTATGTTTCAATTGTAAAGAGGTTGGACACTTGGCTGCAAGATGTCCAAACAGAAGCAAAGATGACAGAGGAAATGACAGATCATATCAGAAGAAGTTTGATAGAGGTGATAATAGAGATTACCGAAGCAACTGACAATATGACAAAAGAGATACCTGAGACTATAAGGACAAAGGGAAGAAAGCTTGTTACCTAGCTGGGAAGAGAGCTGATAACACTACACTGAATCAGAAGAAGACATTGAGATGGTACTTGTAGCCATGAAGGATGACTCAGAGGAAGAAGAAGAAAGGTATGTAGAAACTGCACTCATTTCTAACGTTAGTAAGAATGGTGTATGGATCATAGATAGTGGCTGCACTCACAATATGATCGGTGATAAACAAAAGTTTGAGACTTTTGAATACTATAATGGTGGTTCAGTGAGAATGGAAAATGATACTCCTTGTCTAGTTGAAGGTAAATGAACCATAATGTTGAATAACCTGATAAAATGTGAAAATGCTTACTCAGTAAAAGGACTGAATTATAATTTGTTAAGTGTTTCATAGCTGAACAATTTAGGTCACAGAGTAGCATTTGAAAATAAGAAGGCAACGATCTTCAATGAATCAGGAAGATTGATTGGTACCGGTGAGCAGACAAAAGGTAACCTTTTCTATCTTGATGATACTAACACCACTTATTTAATGGCTAGAAATGAAGACATGTGGTTGTGGCAAAAAATATTGTGTCATGTGAACTTTGACAACATGATAAAGATAAGCAACAAAAGGAATGTCAGAGGCTTACCAAGCATGACTAAGCCTGAGCATATCATATGCAAGAATTGTCAAAAAGGTAAGATGACTAAGTCTAGTTTCAAAAGTAAAATCCATATATATAATGCAATTCTAGAATTAGTCCATACATATCTATGTAGACCCATGAGGACAAAAAGATACTATGGAGATAGCTATTTTATTCTCTTTGTTGTTGATTATTCTAGAATGATGACAGTCATGTTCTTAAAAGATAAATCATAAGCATTTAAGATGTTTAAATGGTACAAGGCTATATTAGAAAAATAAAGTGAAAATAAATTAAAATTTTTAAGGTTAGATAGAGGAGGGGAATTTACTTCAGAAGAATTCACTAACAATTGCAAATAACATAGAATTAAAAGATAGGTTTCTGCACTGAGAACACCAGAGTAAAATGGAATTGCTGAAAGGAGAAACAGATCGATTGTTGACTGTGCAAGAACATTCATGATTGAGAAAATCATCACTCAAACCTTCTGAAGGGAAGCTGTCAGTACTGATGTCTACACATTAAACAAAGTATAATTAAAGGACACAAAAAAGACACCCTATGAGCTTTGGTACGGTCATACACCCAATATAAGTTACTTCAAAATCTTTGGTAGTCAATGTTATATTTTGAAGGATGATAGAAATGGAAAACTTGACTCCAAAAGTGATGAAGGTATCTTTCTAGGGTACTCAACCAAAAGCAAGGCTTATAAATGTCTTAACAAGTCATCTAACAAAATCATTGAAAGTGCAAATGTGAAAATAGATGAATTTGCAGAAAAAAATGATAAAGAAAGCAGAAAAGAACTAGAGGACTATAACAAGTTTTTTTATACAGAACCTGACACTCTACCTGAGCAACGGTGTATCACTCCCAAGAAATAGAACATTGCACCCGAGCATGAGGCTGCAATTACTGAAAATCCAGATAATCCTCAAGATGATGTTCCAAACAATGGAGATCAGAACGAAGGTCAAGAAGATGATCAGAATGATGAAAAAAGGGTTGAACTAAAACTTGCCAAGTATGTCAGAAGACATCATCCACATAATCAAATCATAGGAGACAAGAAGGCTGGAAAAAGAACAAGAAGTAAGTCACTAGACACTAGACGTTTACTTTGTGATTTTGAGCCTAAATCTGTTAACAATGCACTTGAGAATGAAGAATGGGTCAGTGTTATGAATAAAGAAATAGAACATATTGAGAAGAATAGTACATGGACACTAGTACCGAGACTAGATGACAAGAATGTTGTCGGTACCAAATGGATATTTAGGAACAAGCTGAATGAGAATGGAGAAGTCACAAGAAACAAAGCAAGGTTAGTATGCAAGGGTTATGCACAAGAAGAAGGTATTGATTATGGAGAAACCTTTGCACCCGTTGCTAGACTAGAAGGAGTTAGAATCTTACTTTCTTATGCTTTATTTAAAGGATTCAAGTTATACTAGATGGATGTCAAATCTGCATTCCTAAATGGAATATAGGAAGATGAGGTATACATTGAACAACCAGAAGGGTTTGTTGATCCAGACAAGAGAAACATGGTATGTAGACTACATAAAGCCTTGTATGGATTGAAACAAGCACCTAGAGCCTGGTATGAAAGACTCCACTCATATATTATTAGCATAAAATTTGTTATAACAAATGAAAATAGCAATCTGTACTTAAAAGAAGATATCAAAGGTAATATTCTGATTGCTGAAATTTTTGTTGATGATATCATTTTGGGGGGAAATGAACTGTTATACAAATCCTTTGGTAATGAAATGAGAAAGGAATTTGAAATGTCTATGTTTGGGGAGATAAAATAATTTCTTGGTCTACAGATTCTTCAACAAGAGGCAGGCATACATATCACTCAGTCCAAATTCATCAAGGAAGTGCTAAAGATATTCAAGATGGAAGATTCCAAACCAGTTGGAACACCTATAGCTACCGGATGTAAGCTGACAAAAGAAGACAAATCCAATGAGGTAAATCATACCTTATATAGATCAATGATTGGAAAACTGATGTATGTTGTTCATACCAGACTAGGCACATGTAGTTGGAATAGTTGCAAGATTCTCTGCTAATCCCAAAGAATCACATATGACTACTGTCAAGAGAATTCTGAGATATCTGAAGAACACTGAGGACTATGGCTTATGGTATAAAAGAGAATAAAAATTTGAGCTACAGGTCTATACAGATTTTGATTAGGATGGAAACATTGATGACCAAAAGAGAACAACTGGAGGAGCATTCTTTATGGGTGATAGACTTGTCACATGGATCATTAAGAAGCAAGGATGCATCTCTCAGTCTACTGCAGAAGCAGAGTATGTGGTTGTTGCTGAAAATTGCTCCAATATTGCATGGATCAAACAATTTTTGGAAGGTATGAATATGAAGATTCTTGAACCGGTAATTATCTATTGTGATAATACCAATGGAATTAACATTTCTAAGAATCCATTCATGCATGCTAAAACTAAGCATATTTCTATAAAGTATCACTATCTAAGAGAACAAGTGAAAGCAAAGGAGGTGACACTAGAATATGTTAAATCAAAGGAACAATTAGCTAAAATATTCACCAAGACATTACCGAGGGATACATTTGAGTACCTGAGATAGAGACTAGTGGTCCAACCCTTGTCTATCGGTCAGTAAGCTGACTAGGAGGTTGCATCAGCTAATACCAAATCTGAAGATCAGTCATGTTGATGCAAACACTGAGATGAACAACAACAGATACATCTATACTAAGTAAGGTACAAGTATGCACAGAGCACGAAAGATATTGTATTGCTGATGGATAGGGAAATTCAAGGAAAATATTATATAAAGGGATGGAACATGATATAGATAATTTTTGTTTGGCATTGTTATCAAAGGGAGAGATTATTCTCATTATCAAAAGGCTCAAAGAGAGAATATCTCATTATCATAATGGAGAGATTATCTCATTGAGAGATGTGATAAAGGGAGAGATTATATCATTATCCATGAAGTGAAGTTCCTGAAAATTAGAAAGAAAGAGTTAATCAATATTCAAAGGGAGAGAAATTAATTACATATGAAATATCCATCTAAGGCAGAGAAGTAACAAAGGGGGAGAGTTCAAACAAAGAGAAAGATTGTTTTCAAAAGAAAAATAGATTATCAAGAGGAGGAACAGTCAAGGAAGAGCACTTATCATAACAGAAATATCAGACGATACATCTATCTAGTGAAGGGTTTGAAAATTGAAGACAATCATTCTGCATGAAACAAATCTAAGCTATTTTTGAGCTTACCGAAATCTAGATAATTGTAATAGTTATAATAGGAAAGCTTGATGAAATTGTTATATTTCATATTTTATTAGTAGTAATATAGTATGATAATGTAGTATGTTGCCATCAATGCCAAATGGAGAGATTGATTACATGTAACTGATTGAATGTTTGGAGATGTTAAGTTGATCACTGAAATGTAGAAAGATAATGCAAGACATTAAATCAGTTAATGGATTGTATTGTCATTGATGTCAACTTGATATAATCTAATCGGTTATAATCAAAGTGTCAAAAAATTTAGATAATCAGAGAGATAAATATTATGCTTTTAGTAATGCATAAAAGATAAGCATTCACAATGTGACTTCAAACATCGACGGCTAGTGGATCCCGACGGACAAAGATTACCAAAAATCAAATCACAGTGATGCCTGAGAAAGAACACCAACGAGCATTATTGATGAGCAGAATTACAAGCATAAGCGACAACCAGAATCATAGTGTAAACTGACATAGAAGCCCAAGGAGAACTAGAGTGTTGACCAAAGCTATCAAAGAGTTAAAACACCAAAATTAACTTGAGTTGAGAAACTACAAAATATCTAGCTAGCAGAGCTAAATATGGACTTAACTAGTAGTTATCTTTGTTTTCATCAACAAGATAAAGCCAGAGATAAGTAAAGGATTTAAAGTTATTTTGTCTAGTTGGAAAGAAGATGTCTACAAGATAAAATATGAGTTTCACTTTAAATCTAATTGGCGAGAATTGTGGATCACACCAAGATCAAGAAAATCAAGAACCTAATAATGGTGATATCATGTCTATAAAGATACAACTTAATTCATTACGAATTGGAGCGGGTGAATGAATGAAAAGATGATGCTGAAGAGAAACTAATGAAGATAAACTTCATACAATCCTAATCAATCAAGCTGAGGAAAGAGATAAAGTTTTCTATGGACACCAAGAAATAGAGCACAGCATCACCAAGCAGAACTAAAGTGAAGAAAAGGTATAACAGAGTTATATTGATCAGATTAGTTTTATGAGATTAAAATAGATCTAAAAATCTGCAAGTATAAGTTGTATATGTGAACAAATCATACTATTTCAATTTAACCATTGATTTAGAAAGTCTCTTAATCGAGTGGGATTTAAAGATCCTTTCTATATTGAGATACATCCTAAGGAGTATCAAAAATTTTGATCATGAAGATAGCATGAGATGCCAGATACCTATTTACAAGCCAAGTGAGTGTTTGATCAAGGAAGGTAGCATAGAGATTCCCGATATAAAGTGATAGACTAAAATTTTAAATCCTCTAAGAAGGTCACACCTAACAGTGTGTTTGTAACCTTTAACAAGGTTGGCTCTTCACAAGGATCACTTTAGAAGAGTGAAAATTTTGGGTTACCGGTCCCAAGTGGTTTTTCTCTTAATAGGGTTTCCACGTTAAAAATCCATGTGTCAATGTGTTTATGAGTCATTACTTTAGTGTTTTGCATTACACATAGCTAGTTTGGATTTATTGGTATACTCTAGATAATTTACTATCTTTTGGTAAATTAATAGACTGCTATTCGGTAAACATATAGTATAAGGTTTAACAAAGCATTCCGAGCAGTAGTAATTTGATAATTATATTTGAAGGCATTCATCTTATAGGATTGAAGATAACTAGAGGCTTAATATTGTGGTACTAAATTTTTGGGTTTATTATTAGAATATTTTTTAGGCCACTGAATCACCCCCCCCCCCTCAGTTATTACTAACAATAGTTTACATCCTATTGTTTTATAGTTGTTATGAATCCTATAATTCATTTTTCAATCAATAATAGATGAATTATTGATCTTTAGTTCAATGTAATTGAGTTTGGATACTCACTCAAGGGGGCCCGATTGGTGAGGAATCTATGTTATCTAGTTAGGATCATTTGCATGTAGTTTAAGTTTCCTACATCTTGGTGTCATAATTTTGGTGTTAACACAGTTCCTGCAGCCAAACCCGCATGATAGTCTTGTACTTCTAGTAGCCAAAGAGGTTGAACTGTTGAAACATTATAATTATGTTTTCAAGTCTTTTGTTTCCAAGTTGTAGTATTCCTTTAGCATTTTCACTTCTGCATTTCCTTTACGACATTCATTTCCTGCAACTATAGAATAGTTTCCTTTCAAAGCAATTTGTTTCCTACAGCTATAGAATAGTTTCCTTTTCAAAGCAATTTGTTTCCTGCAGCCATAGCATGGTCTGAGTAAGAACCCTTGGTGCATATACTTTGTTGGCCCGTTTCAAGAAATACGTCCCTGGGTTGATAAATTAAATGAGTTTCTATAAAGGAGGATAGCAACTCGATCGGATGTCCAATCTCTGAGTCATGGTACTTGCCTAGTTTTTGATACCTTAATAGAACTAATCACCCTACAACCCCAGCAGACAAGAGTGACGCAAACAAGGGGGAAATGTAATTAGATATAATCAAGGGGGAAATATAATAGATGCAGACAAGGAAAATAATAAAATGATTTGATCAGAGAAGCTATAACATACTATTTTGTTATTTTTGGAGTTATGTACTTAAGATTATGCTATATGTACAGTGAAGTCTTTATGAAGACCGACTCATAATATTAGGGGGAGTTTTTGGTATACTTGAGTACTATTTTTGAGGGACTGAAGAGTCATGACAAAGTGTTTTTTCCACTAATGTCAAAGGGGGAGATTGTTGATCTCTAAGTTTTGTTGTCTATTAGTGTCACACACTTAGCCATAATCAAGATAGGTTGGTCGGTCATCACTCTGACTGAGCCATCCCACTAAGGCCGAGACTAAGTAGTATTTACTACCAAGCAAGTCAATGGTCATCGAGTACTCAGTAGTTGTCGAGCAGAATGATTGTTGAGTTTCATAGACATTTAGTGTCAAGTGATAGTTCTGACTGAGCATCAAAGTTTACTTATGCCAAGTAAGACAGTTTTGATATATGTGTTTGGAATTACATAAAAACTTAGGTGAACCATTTTGACTGACTTCTATGAATCATTTCATGATTATTCATGAAATTTAATGCATTATTTACATGTTATTTCTAAGATCATGAATCCCTATGTAAGCCATGCAACCAATCAAAATTAGGGATGCCTAAGCAGCAAAATGTGATGTATCTAGATCATTGATCTTGATCTGGATGTTTCATCAGTGATCTATATATGGGATGCTTCAAACCCTAATCTATGTATGTGTGTGGATGCAGATGTGAAGAGAAGAGATCAATTGTGTACATAAACTAGAGTTTTGAATATTAGAAGCATAAACAAGGTAGAGTGACTGAGCGGAGTAGTGAAGGAAAAAAAGAGATATATAGGATTGAGAGATCAATTAAGAGTTGGAAAGAGGAGATCCATTATTAGAATTTGAAGTGCAGACTGAAGGATCAGGTACTGATACATTCTAGCAAGTGAATCAAGGTAAATATATTAACAGAGTGGTCCTCACAGGCTTTTGTAAATCTCTTAATAGAGTTCTTACTTTGTTGTAAGTTTAGATCCTTTAACAAGGTAGATTGTATGTCTGTAAGCTCTTAACAGGGCAGACCCCTCACAGGGTAGATCATTAGAAGTTATCAAAATTTGTAGCCCTAATAGGCACACTTTATTATTGTAGTAGTGAATATTTGTAGGTTTCATCCCCACCCTAGTTTTACTTTTCAAGGGTTTTTGGGATACCAAATCCTTGTGTTATGTGTTCATTATGGATATGATTAGATGTTGGCTCTATTACAACATTTCAGTTTATGTTTAAGAATACATGTTGAATCAATTTTTTTTAGGAGAATAATTTTTTATAGATCTGATTCACCACCCTCCCCCCTCTCAGTATACTACTTTCCCATATTAGACTTCCAACAGTTGCAATCCATAAGAATATTAATATCCCAATTAGCTGAAAAGTGTCATTCTTTTACTCAAGTTTTGCACAAGGATATAATATTCAAGTGGAACAAGCAATGTGTTGAAGCCTTTTCATTATTGAATAAATACTTGATAAACCCACCCATATTAATGCCACCTATTAAGGACAAGTCATTACTCTTGTATATTTCAGGAAAATATCACTCTTTAAGGGTATTATTGGCTTAAGAAGATGAAAATGACAAAGAAAAGGCATTTTGTTACCTCAGCAGGACCCCCATTAAATATGAGTTGAATTATAGTTTCATTGAATGAGCATGCCTAGCAATAGTTTTTGCTTCACAAAAAATATGACATTACATGTTGGCACACAAGGTTAAGCTCATAGCTAAGATTGATCCTCTAAAATATCTTCTTAGAAAAATAGCTCTAACAGGGAGATTGGAAAAATGGGTCATGGTGTTGAGTGAATTTGACATAGAGTATGTGGATAAGAAAGAAATAAAAAGGATAATTCATAGTTGATCAATTGGTGGAGGATCCTCTAATTGATAATTATCCTAATCAAGTTGAGTTCCTAGATGCAGAAATAATCAATGTTGAGTCTAAAACATGAACGCTCTACTTTGATGGATCCTATACACAACATGGCTCGAGGGAAAGAATTTTATTGGTTACACCCCAAGGATATACAATTCCAAAATCATATAAACTTCTCTTTCCATCCACCAATAATATTGCAGAATATGAATCCATGGTTATAGACATCAAAATAACCTTGGAATGGAAAGTAACTAAATTACAAGTTTATGGCAATTCTCAACTTGTCATAAATCAAATCAATGATGAATATCAAACAAGAGATGACAAGTTGATGCCTTATAAGAGGATGATAGATAACTGGAAAAAAAATAATTCTTGATCACTTTTGAGCAAATACCAAGAGACAAGAACAAAGCAGTAGATGCCATGGCCACTTTAGCTTCTCTCTTGCAATTACTAGAACAAAATGCTAGATATGAATTCTTGATGGAAGATTTGGTAAAACCTAAATTTGACATTTCTGATTCCCAGATAATTTGTTTATTAATTGGACATGAATCCCCATGGTATGGACCTATCTTTACCTATCTAAAAGACCAAACATTACCCTTGGACCAATCTCAAAACCAAAAAGGACATTTTATACGCCAAGCTACCTATTATATCATTATTTCTGACAGATTGCATCATAAGATTCTTGAAAAAATGTTTCTTAGGTTTCTAGAGGATGATGAATCAAAACTCGCTTTACAAGATGTTCATGAGGGAATCTGTGGATCTCATTCTAGTGGGTTAAACTTAGCTAAGAAAGATGCTTCTCAGTTTGTAAAAATATGTCAGAAATGCCAATATCATGGGGATATGATTCATGTACAAGCACAAGAGTTATATCCAATGACCACACCTTGTCCCTTCTATCAATGGGGGTTTGATTTAATTGGGATAATTTACCCACCTTCATCCAATGGTCATAAGTACATCATAACTGCTACAAAATATTTCACCAAATGGGTAGAAGTTGTCCTTTTGTCAACTGCAACAGGGAAACAAATTTCAATGTTTATCCTAAATCACATCATTTGTAGATATGACATTCCTCATGCTATAATAAATAATAATGGAAAATAGTTTAAAAACAAGGATGTAGATGAACTATGTGAAAGTTTTCATATTATACACCATTCATCTTCAATCTATTATCCTCATGGGAATGGTCAAGCAGAAGCAACAAACAAGAACATACTCAAGATTTTGAAGAGAACAATTGACAATTCAGGAAGGAATTGGCATGTACAACTAAACTCGATATTATGGGCATATGGAACAAGCATTAGAACACCAAGTGGTACAACACCTTTTTCATTAGTTTATAGAGCAGAGGTAGTTTTACCTTTAGAAGTTGAGATTTCATCCTTAAGAGTCTTCTTATAGGTTTTGGTGATAGATAAGGATTATAGGGTTGCTAGACTGCAACAACTTGATTTTCTAGAAGAACACCAAACATAGGCATATGAACATCTCAAGGTGTATCAAAATAGAATGTCAAGGAACCACAACAAGAAGATAAAACCTAGAATGTTTCAAATTGGTGATTTAGTGTTGAGAGAGAACCCTAAGAATCAAGAAGATAGAGAGAAGAAAGGAAAATGGGAAGCAAACTGGTTGGGACCTTTCATTATCACATCTTCCTTTGGAATGAGGACATACAAGATAGTTGATTATGTTAGAATAACTGAGAGTGCGGGGGGGGGGGGGGGGGGGGGANGGTGTGAATCAGTGGCCTCAAAATTTAATCCAATAAATCAACCCAAAACTTTATACCACAAATATAAACATCTAGTTATCTTCAGTCCTACAAGATGTATGCCTTGTGTGAATCTAACATGTATATACTTCTTGGTGTTTATTCTTTTTATCCTTTCCTTAAGCTTTACCTAAATACAGTAAACAACTTATTGTTTACCGATCAATCTTGTTTGAGTAATGTGTAAAGCAATGAACCATATACTTATTTGACACATGGATTTTTAACATGGAAACCCTATTAGGCAAAAAAGCACTTGGGATCAGTAACCCAAAATTTTCACTCTTCTGAAGTGAGTTTGGTGAAGAGCCAACCCTGTTAAAGGTTACAAACACACTATTAAGTGTGACCTTGTTAGAGGATTTATCACTAACAGTTTATCACTTGACCTAGCATTCACTATGCTATCAAAATGAAAAACCTTTTGATACTCCTTGGGATGTATCTTAATATATAAAGGATGGTTAAATCCTAATCTGTTAAGAGATTTTATGAATCAATGGTTAAAATGAAATAGTATATGATTTGTTCATAAATACAACTTAATCTTGTAGATGTTCAGATCTATTGTAAGTTCATAATACCTCTCCTAATCAATGTTCTCTTCAATTCCTTTGTTCCACTTCTTTATGCTTGGTGAATGTTGTTGCTTCTCTATTGCTTAGTGTCTGCAAAATTCTTACCTCTTTTCTTCAGCTTGTATGATCAGATCTATATGAAGAATTCTATCTTCACCAGAATTCTCTTCAACATTCCTCTTTTTAATAATGAATTACTTGTCTCCTTTTATAGACATGATTTCACCATTTCTTGTCCTTGTTTTCTTCGCTGATCACTTCTTGATCTGTAAAGCTCACCATGCTTGCTTTAGTTTTAATCCATAAAACTCTCCTTGTTTTCTGGAATAAAACATGCTTTAAATATCCTTCTTATATTTATCTTTTAACTGATCAATGAAAACAAAGTAATCAAACACTTAACTCTATATTTAGCTCCTGCCAACTAAGTTGTTTTGTCAATTTCCTAACTTCAATTCCCATTGGTCAAGACTTCATTTGTGCTCCGTGACTACTGCAAATAGCTTGGGCATCAACTTCAGTTATGTTTGGTAACAACTACAGTTAGCTCAGTAATGCTTGTTCGGGTATCACTTGCTCAGGAAACACTGTCTGTCAGGTAACATTGTCCGTCGGGTAACATTGTCACTTGGTGTACATGATTACCGATGAAAAAAACTGTCTTTTCATATCTTTAAGTGTTTTTACAATATGTGTATGTGCAATCACACCATATCAAGTTGACATTAATGACAATACAATACATTAACTGATTTAATGTCTTGCATTTGCCTTCTGCATCTCGATGATCATCAACTTTTTCATCTTCAAACATTCAATCAGTTATAGTTCATCAATCTCTCCCTTTGGCATTGATGGCAACATACTACTAATACAATATAAAATATATCAGTTGTAGTTCATCAATCTCTACCAAACTTATTTTTCTATAACCAATACAAATGGCTGACTCTCGGTAAGCTCTTCTAGCTTAGATTTGATTCTTGTAGAGTAATTCCTTCATTCTTCATTCCCTTTACTGGATAGATGTAGCAACTTCTGGTTTTGTCTCTCCCTTTGTTGTAGAATCTCTTATCCCTTTTCAGGAGAGATATGTAGTGTTAAATTTTCCAATTCTCTCCCTTAGATGGATGTTTCTTTGAATCTTTCTCTAATGTTTTCTCTCCCTTTGACTATTCCTCTCCTTGATGGATGATTATGATAGAGATTTCATATCTCTTTTCCCTTTGACAATAATATATTTATTTGAATACTTCTCTCCATATTAATTAAGTACATCTATCCCTTTGAATACTTCTCTCCCTTGGACAGCAATGCCAATCTAAATCTCTCTCTTTTTTGAAAATGTATTCCTTGAATTTCCTCTACATCAGCAATACAATAACTCTGGTGTTCGGTGCAGATAGGTACCTTTTTTGTGTACTAATATATCTTTGTAGTCCATCTCTTTTCTTTCATCAAAATGAATGATCTTATGATAATGTGTAGGTTGATGCAACCTCCTAGTCAGCTTAGTGACCAATAGACAAGGGTCTGACCCCTAGTCTCTTTCTCAGGTACTCAAATGTATCTTTAGGCAATGGTTTTGTGAATATGTCTGCTAATTGTTCCTTTGATTGAACATATTATGGTATCACATCTTTCTCTTACACTTGTTCTCTTAAATAATGATACTTGATAGCAATATGCTTTGTCTTAGCATGCATGACAGGGTTTTTCAAATTTTTTATAGAACTAGTATTATCACAATAGATAATCACTGGCTCAAGAATTTTCATATTCATACCTTCCAGTAATTGTTTGATCCATGCAATGTTAGAGAAATTTCCAGCAACAACCACATATTCTACTTCTGCAGTGGATTGTGAGATGCAACCTTGCTTCTTACTTATCCATGTGACAAGTCTATTACCTATAAAGAATGCTCCTCCTATTTTTCTCTTTCTATCATCTATATTTCCAGTCCAATCAACATTTGTATAGTCTTGAAGCTAAAATTTGCCTTCTCTTTTATACCATGGACCATAGTCTTCGGTATTCTTTAGATATCTCAAAATTCTTTTGACAATAGTCATGTGTGATTCCTAGGGATTAGCAGATAATATTGCAACTATTCCAACTGCATGTGCTATGTCTGGTCTAGTATGTACAACAAACATGAGTTTTCCAATCATATATCTATATAGAGTCTGATTTACCTCGGTTGACTTGTCTTCCTTTGTCACCTTGCATCTGGCTACCATAGGTGTTCCCACTAGTTTGGAGTCCTCCATCTTGAATATCTTGAGAACTTCCTTAATGTATTTGGATTGTGTGATGTAGATGTCTGCATCCCGTTGAAGAATTTGTAGACTAATAAAGAACTTGATCTCCCAAAACATTGACATCTTAAACTCTTTGCTCATTTCAGTAGCAAATGATTTGCATAACATATCATTACCTCCAAATACGATATCATCAACAAATATTTCAGAAATCAAAATGTTATCATCAATATCTTCTTTTAAATACAGATTATTGTTCTCACTTGTTCTTACAAATCCAATACTTATGAGATAGGAGTGAAGTCTTCCATACCATGCTCTTAGTGCTTGTTTCAATCCATACAAGGCTTTGTGTAGTCTACAAACCATGTTTCTCTTGTTCGGAACAACAAACCCTTGTAGTTGTTCAATTTACACTTCTTCTTCTAGTATTCTATTTAGGAATGCAAATTTGACATCCATTTGGTATACTTTAGGAATGCAAATTTGACATCCATTTGGTATACTTTTAATCCTTTGAATTTAGCATAAGAAAGTAGAATTCTCACTCATTCTAGTCTAGCAATGGGTGCAAAAGTTTCTCCATAGTCAATACCTTCTTCTCGTGCATACCCCTTGCATACTAATCTTGCTTTGTTCCTTGTGACTTCTCCATTCTCATTTATCTTGTTTCTAAATATCCATTTGGTACCAATGGAATTATTTCCATCTGATGTAGATACTAATGTTCATATTCTATTCTTCTCTATATACTTTATCTCTTCATTCATAGCACTGACCCATTCTTCATTTTCAAATGCAGTATTAACAGATTTAGGCTCATAATCACAAATTAAACATCTAGTGTTTAGTGACTTACTTCTTGTTCTCATTCCAACCTTTTTGTCTCCTATGATCTAGTTCTGTGGATGGTGTCTTCTGACAAACTTGGTAAGTATTGGTTTAGCTTTTTGTTCATCATTTTGATTATCATCTTGACCTTCATTTTGATCTCAATCACTTGGTGCATCATCTTGAGTAATTTCTTGATTTTTGAAGTTTGTAGCCTGATGCTCGGGTGCATTGTTCAATCACTTGGGAGTGATACATTGTTGCTTGGGTAGAGTGTCAGATTATTCACTATAGACAAACCTATTGTAGTCTTTCAATTCCTTTCTACTTTCCTCATTTTTCTCAGCAAATTCATCCACTTTGGCATTTGCACTTTCAATGTTTTTGTTAGAGGATTTGTTAAGACATTTATAAGCCTTTCTTTTGGTAGAATACCCTAGAAATATTCCTTCTTCACCTTTGGAGTCAGGCTTTCCATTTCTATCATCTTTCAAAATATAACATTGACTTCCAAAAATTTTGAAGTAACTTACACTAGGTGTGTATCCATACCATAGCTCATAAGGTGTCTTATTGGTGTCTTTCTTCAATTGAACTCAGTTTAATGTGTAGACAACATTAATGACAACTTCTCTCCAGAATGTTTGTGTGATTCCTTTCTCAATCATCAGTGTTCTGGCACAATCAACAATAGATCTATTCCTTCTTTCAACAATCCTATTTTTCTGTGTTGTTCTCAGTGCAGAAACCTATCTTTCAATTCCATGCTCATTACAAAAGTTAGTGAATTCATCAAAAATAAATTCTCCTCCTCTATCTGATATTAATCATTTTAGTTCTTTTCCACTTTGCTTTTCAACTATGGATTTATACCATTTAAACATCTTGAATGCTTTTGATTTCTCTTTTAAGAACATAACAGTCAGCATTCTAGAATAATCATCTACAAATAGAATGAAGTATCTATCGCCATAGTATCTCTTTGTTCTCATTGGTCCACATAGGTTAGTATGGACTAAATCTAGAATAGCATTTGATGTGTAGGTTTTGCTCTTGAAACTAGACTTTGTCATTTTACCCTTTTGACAATTCTCACATGACATGGTCAGTTTTTGGCATGCTTGGTAAGCCTCTTACTTTCCTTTTATTGCTTATCCTAACCATGTTGTCAAAATTCACATTACATAGCCTTTTTATGCCACAACCATATGTCTTCATTTTTAGCCATTAAACAAGTGGTATTAATATCATCAAGATAGAATAGGTTACCTTTTGTCTGTTCACCAGTTCTGATCAACCTTCCTGATTCATTAAAGATCTTTGCCTTTTTATTCTCAAATGCAACTCGATGTCCCATGTTATTCAGCTATGAAACACACAATAGATTATAGTTAAGTCCTTTCACCTAATATGAATTTCCACATCTGATCAGATTATTCAACATTATGGTTCCTTTACCTTCAACTGGACAAGGTGAGTCATTAACCATTCTTACTGATCCACCATTATAATACTCAAAAGTTTCAAACTTTCCTTATCTTCAGTCATGTGGTGAGTAAAACCACTATCAATAATCCAGACATCATTTTTACTAACCTTAGATATGAGTGCAGTCTCAACATACCTTTTCTCTTTGTCTAAGTCATCCTTCATAGCAAAAAATACCACCTCAATATCTTCATCAAACTCGGTGTCAATATTTTCAGCTTTTTTCTCAGCCAAGTAACAAGATTTCTTTCCTTTTTCCTTGTAGTCTTAGTTGTTTCTTCTGTCAGATTGTCGGTTGCTTTGGTAATCTCTATCATCACCTCTGTGAAACTTCTTTTCATATGATCTGTCATTGTTTTTGTCTTCTTTTCTTTTTTTAGGACATCTAGTTGCACAGTGTCCAATCTCTTTACAATTAAAACATACGAATGGTAATTTACCTTTGTATCTACCTTTGCCTCTCTGCAATCTTCTAGCTATTAGTCCTTCAATCTCATCAAGTTCTTGGTCATCACTATCACTTTCACTATCATTTCTCATAGTGTGTTTATGACTTGATTTACTTATCTTTAGAGAAGATTTGAATGCAGACTCAATAGATGGTAAGACATTATTGTCAAAGTTATTCATCTCAAATGAAATAAGTCTACCAATTAAACTATCTAGAGTAACATTGTTATTTTCTACTTCTCTCATTTCTCGTATAGAAAATAATCTAATAGCATAAACAAGCAGTAAGGTTCCTAGAATTTTACTTACCACAGTTTCTTCTTCAAGTACACCACATACTCCTTGGATATTATTAACTACCTCTTTGATTCTGCTACTATATTGAGTGATGTTTTCTTCTTCTTTCATTCTTAGGTCATCAAACCTTCCTCTTACGCTTTCTGCCTTAGCTCTTAGCACATTCTTATCTCTTCCATGTACTAGCTTCAATCTGTCCCACATTTTCTTTGTAGTGGTACATGATTTGACATCTTCAAATTCAGCATCGAAGAGTGAGGAAGAAAGTTCTATCATCATAAAATTATGTTCAAGGTTTTCTCTCAATTGATCAACTGTTGGAGGTCTAGTAGGTATAATAAATTTAGTATCTAAGTATTGAGTGACATCATTTCCAATACCTAGTAGGTGGAGTCTTATCCTGCTTTTCCATGATGCAAAGTTGTCCTTGTTCAACTTAGGCACATCCATTTTTCTCATCTTGTGATCTTTAGATTGAATCTTTAAACTCCATTTCTAAGCACACAAGCTCTGATACCAATTGTTAGAATAATTGAGAGGGGGGGTGAATCATTGGCCTCAAAAATTAATCCAATAAATCAACCCAAAACTTTATACCACAAATATAAACCTTTAGTTATCTTCAGTCCAACAAGATGTATGCCTTGTGTGAATCTAACATGTATATACTTCTCAATGTTTATTCTTTTTATCCTTTCCTTAAGGTTTACCAAAATACAGTAAATAACTTAGTGTTTTCCAATCAATTCTATTTTAGTAATGTGTAAAGCAAAACATCAAAGTAATGAACCATATACACATTTGACACATAAATTTTTAACGTGGAAACCCTATTAGGGGAAAAATCACTTGGGAGCGGTAACCCAAAATTTTCACTCTTCTGAAGTGAGCTCGATGAAGAGCCAACCCTATTAAAGGTTAAAAACACATGGTTAAGTGCAACCTTGTTAGACGATTTATCACTAGCAGTTTATCACTTGACCTATCATTCACTATGATGTCAACATGAAAACCTTTTGATACTCCTACTCTGTTAAGAGAATTTCTAAATCAATGGTTAAACTAAAATAGTATATGATCTGTTCATAAATACAACTTAATCTTGCAGATGTTTAGATCTATTGTAATCTCATAATACCTCTTTTGATAAATGTTCTCTTCAATTCCTTTGCTCCACTTCTTTCTGCTCGGTGAATGTTGTTGCCTCTTTGTTTCTCGGTGTCTACATAATTCTTAGCTCTTTTCTTTAGCTTGTATGAAGACTTCTATCTTCACCAGAATTCTCTTCATCATTCCTCTTTTTAATAATGAATTGCTTGTCTCCTTTTATAGACATGATTTCACCATTTCTTGTCCTTCTTGTTTTCTTCGTTGATCACTTCTTTATCCATAAATTTTGCCATGCTTGCTTTAGTTTTAATCCATAAAAATCTCCTTATTTCTAGAATAAAACATACTTTAAATCTCCTTCTTATCTTTAGCTTTTAACTAATTGATGAAAAAAAACTAATAAAATAGTTAGCTCTATATTTAGCTCCTTCCAGCTAAGTTGTTTTGTCATTTTCCTAACTTCAATTCTTGTCGATCAACACTTCAGTTGTGCTCGGTGACTACTATAGATAGATCAGGCATCAACTTTAGTTATGTTCGGTGACAACTATAGTTAGTTTGGTAATTCTTGCTCAGGTATCACTTTCTCAGGTAACATTGTCTGTCAGGTAACACTGTCCTTCACGTAACACTGTCACTCAGTGTACATGATTACTACTGGCAAATTCTTTGTCTTTTTAGATCTTTAATTTTTCTTACAATATGTGTATGTGCAATCATACCATATCAAGTTGACATCAATGAAAATACAATACATTAACTGATTTAATGTCTTTTATTTACCTTCTGCATCTCGGTGATCATCAACTTTGTCATCTTCAAACATTCAATTAGTTATAGTTCATCAGATTGTGATGGAGATGAGTTGCAAGAATCTATCAATAGCATTCACTTAAAGATATTTTATACCTAAATCAGATAAAAGTGTATAGGATGAATGAGTATCAAACACAAGAGTATTAGATGAAGGAAAGCATCATTCTTTGTATAGTGAAAAGAGATCCTGGAAAAATCCACAAACAGTGAAAAGAGATCCTAAGACTTTTTGAAAATAGTGAAAAGAAATCCTAAAGAAATTCAAAAATAGTGGAAATAGACTTGAGAAAAGAAAGAAAAAAGTGGAAAATTGAGCATGAAGAAAGCAAACACATTCAAATATGGATCCTGAAAAAAAATGTTATCTTGGTGAAAACCTGGCAAATAGGCACCTTGGTAATAAAAAAAAAATGAAAAAGAAAAAAAGAAATGAAATGAAAAAAATTGCCTTGGTGAAAACCTAGCAATAGATGCCTTGGTAGCAAAAAAAAAAAAAAAAAAAAGAGAGAAAAAGTGCAATAAATTCAAATGGTGAAAACCTAGTAAACATGCGCCATTTGACCCTTAAGTCTTGCCTAGTTACATTCTCCATATACATCTTTCCACCACTTTTGTATATATCCTTGCATCCGTCATTTGTGCATAGCCATAATAAAGTCTCCAAGATGCATTTTGAATATACCAAGCTTTTGTCATACTTTGGAAATTTCGCCCAAGTCCAACATCTTCCTATCCAACTAGGGGCATTAATCCAAACCACAGATTTCATGAAACATGCACCCATTTACATGAATCAATGCATCAAACCTTGGAACTTGATCTTTGACCTTGGATTCATTTTTCTTGTCACATTAATCCTTGACCTTCATTGACTTATTATTATCAGGATTAAAAATACAAACCAAAAGATCAAAATGGATGAAGTTCTATTTGAAATATAGATACAACAATAGCACTAAATTTTGATGGGGTATTGAATTTTCAAGTCATCTTTCTAGCCAATCAATGATTTTTTGACTAGATCATAAATTATGAAAGCATGACATTTTTCTTGATTTTCGTGTAACTATTTTTAGGGTTGATTCATTGAAGTATTTAATGTTGTCTAAGAACATGATCATCAAAGAATCATTGAGGACATTTTCATATGGAGGGGATTAAATCTCTATTTGTTTACGCAAAAGGATACCTTGGTCATTTATATTTCTCATATTTCAATGCCAACATCCACTTGCAACATTGAATCCAATGAAATAGGTATTCATACTCCCATAGTTTGGAAGTCCAACTAGTGAGGGTTGTACAAATTTCATTGATCAAAATCCGACAATAGCAGTATTAATATCATCATGATTTATAAATCTCACCAGTGTTGATTATACATGCTAGTGATACATGAAAGCTCAATGATGAAAAATAATGC
Source organism: Thuja plicata (assembly GCA_018584345.1). Taxonomy (NCBI): domain Eukaryota; kingdom Viridiplantae; phylum Streptophyta; class Pinopsida; order Cupressales; family Cupressaceae; genus Thuja; species Thuja plicata. Next base: position 1,323,798 of record MU223866.1, on the reverse strand, counting down.
ATGCCTTTCAAAGTGATAATTAGTTGTATTCATGTATAATAATTTTACTTAAGGGATTTTCCTTGGTTAGGAAGTGAGTTCATCAAAGGTTGACATCATCACAATTCTCTTTTACATCAAGTATGTTGGATTTTAATAAAAAAAACATTGCATATCATTAATCATTAATCATTTATCATTTATCATTATTCTTTATTTTTTACTCCTAGAGATCATTAATCATTGTTCATTATTCATTATTCATTAAGCATTCATTCATTAAAGTGCATTAATTACCACATTCATTTAAGATGCATTTCAATAAGTCATATTGCATTATAAAAATACAAATATAAAGTACAATGCATTTATCACTTAGTTCCATTGCATATCATTGCATAAATCCATCATCAAAATCATTAAGAACATTAAGTAAAAGCATCATCATACATTTTTGCATCCATCTAAAGTATGTCATACATAAGATAGTTCATCCAAAGCATGTATAAAGTAAATGCATATAAATCATATAGAAGTGCATCCCTATATCATCAAAAACTAAAATTTCAATATATGATTACATCATAAAGAGAACATGAAATAAAAATAGGAGAGTCTATCATAAGAGATGATCAAATGTCCATCAAAGGTCTATCAATGTACATAACCAAAGATACATCAAATCTTGATCAAATGAGATACATCATGGTGGTAATCATACAAAAGATGGAATAATCATAATCTCAACTAGGGGCACCAGTTGTGCCATTTGTACCATCTATCCCACCTACACCATTTGTCCCATCTGTCCCACCTGTAATACATGGATTTGTCTAAGGAACCTCACTAGTAGTAGTTGTATTTGGATGATGTGCCATAGAAGCCATGAAACTATGCATCATAGTAGCAAACTGATCCATCTGACTACTAATCAATGTCATACTAGCCTATAGATCCTTGATATCCTAAGTAAGAGTATCTGGTGCCTTAGGAGCAACTGGAATTTGAGAAGGCACTGGCTGTGGATCCATTGGAGCCTATGGAACCACTAGAATTTTACGAACCTATCTATCCTAAGCTATATGTACCTATATGGCTACTCTCTACCTCCGCTGACCCCAAACTGCTAGTGAAACCTAAGGAGAAGCTCTAACACCCACTCTACCACCTCTCATTTGTAATCCTCCATCCCTCATTGTCACTCTACCACCAACCCTAGCAATCCTAATCACCAACCCACGTCTACTGATAGCTCTAACTCTCCTCTACATTCTCTATCTTTGCAGTCTACCATCACTCTCATGACCACCCCCTGCATCATCATCATCACTATCTGAGTGCTCATCAATATTAGGAATAGGCTCACCAAGATCTGTATAATGAGGAAACCAATGCTGATTAAACCACTATGCACAATCGACTATGATGCTTGCATCAACTATATGATCTCTCATATCCCACACAAGATATGACATCTTATTGTATCATCTTAAAATGGAAGAAATTCCATTTTAAGAATGTTTAACCCTCCTTAGGGGGTGTCTTTGACCATCATTATATTGTCCCCTCATTTATGCACCCTCTCCTACTTCTGTGCCTATTTAGGACCCTGATTGGGCCTCTTCGGGCACCATCCACCCCATCTGGCACATTTTCTAGGAGTTCTGACTCCCTGGGTCAAGGTAGACCTTGACCTTGACCTAGTTCAAGGATGACCTTGACTTTGACCTGGATCCCCCTTTCCATTTTGAAAGTTTGTCGGTTGCCAGAGGTCATTAAAAGTTCATTTCTCACTTTCAGGTCGGCTATTTTGGGTTCTGAAGTGATGATTCTTAAATTATATTTAATATAGGTCCTCTTCTAGGGGTATAGGTCTAATTGGAATTTAATTCTCCTATGTAGGTCTCTCTAAAAGATTGTGCCCTAGCTTCATATATAAGAAAGTTTTCTCCTCTTGTTTTCTCTAAGCACTAAGTCATATCAAGTACAAATCATCTACTATCCAAGAAGCAAAAAGTTCAATCATCCATTGTTCTACATGTTTTCAAGCCTTCAAAGTGTTCAATTCATCCTCTCAATCATTCAAGTTCTCCATTGAAGATCAAGGATTCAAGATTTCAAGCCTTTGAAGGGATTTGGTTCAAGCATTCAAGATTCATCATTCAAGTCCTAGATCTATCCATCATGGTGATTTGATCTTCCTTCAAGATCCTTTGTGCATCCTCAAGATTCATTCATTCTCCCTTCAAGGTGGATTCCAAGCATACAATCATGGAGGTTTATGGTGTCTAATATTGATTCCAAGCTTTCATATTTACATATTTGTTTACATTCGAAATACAATTGCATATCTATTGAATATCATAGCTTCATTATTATATTTACTTCTACTACTTGCTAGCATTCTTTAGTTCAATTATTGATTTCAAGATTAGTTCCTAAATAGGGTTTTGACTAAGGCAAACCCCTCCCCCCAACAAACAATCCATTTTTCTTGTAGGTACAGATTCAGAACAACGAGTTAGAGTGCAGATTTAGATACCCTTTTCAGAAAACTATCAGGATCTGGAGACAGATTTTTTGTCAGATATTTTGGAGGTCGATTATGCCCTAGGTCAGAATCAGAAATTCTGGGTCAATGGTGACATTGAATTGAGGGTAAAAATTGGAACTATTTTAGATCAGAAAATTTTTCTGGGTTTTGTCTATCTTTGTGTTTATGTTCCAGATCTAGTTGCAGATTTTCCAGAAACTTGGTACAGACCCCCAAAAACAACATTCTTTAGGTCTATAAGATTTTAAGGCTAGTACTTCCCTCTTATTCATTTCAATCTTTCTAAATATATCATACATTCTTTTCTATAAACAAAATCTAAGGTCTTCCTCTTTGCTCTCATTTCCAATAGATTGATTCATTTATGCATTGATCCCTCCTTTGAGGTTAATCAATTTGGATCCTTCCTTTGGGTATTTGAGGTTAAAAGGAACATTTTCTCTTCCCCACACATTTAAATAAACACCCTAATTTCTAAACATTCTAATTTCAAATGTAACAACATCTATTTCATATTCCACATTTTCATACTCTTACATTTTTATATGCTACACCTATATATGTCATCGCAAGCATAGAGGCAACCTACCGATGGTCCCCACATGGAGCTCTCTTCCTGTACTCATGCATACAAAGACAAATCTTCTGGTATATCCTGAGTACAACCAAACTATCATAGAGCTCTATAGAAGAAGAACCTCTCAATAATTAGAGGAGTCATGCCTATCTTCCATCAAGGCATAGACATATATTGTAACTCCATATCATCCTCTTGCTAGGCCTCACATCCGAGGTATGGTCACCACACAACCTGATCGATGTCATCAAGCATATGATGCCACTAATCCATCTTGCCCAGATGAAGTTGGACAATCACTCCCTCATATAGTTAACCATAAGGCCATCCAGGATCTCTGACTCTCGCAGCAATGGGTCTAGTCATATGAATATGCTCCCATGTCCATAATTGTAATAAAACTACACCTGCACAAAGTGAAATACCTTGTTGATAAACAACATGGTGTAAATCATGGTATAACTGAGCAAGTAGCCAAGATCCTCAATCTAACCTTTGAAGATCTACAATCATGTACTCCAATATCCTACCCTAGTCGACTACAAATACATGAACTCAGCGATCAGGGAGTAAGAATCCACCAATCAATGATCCCAATATTGCAGGAAGTAGAGGGAATGAAACAAACTAAGCCTAGGGAATGCTCTCATCACAAATCCTAAGATAACCAAAGATGCATATGCATGTTTCACCATCATAAACCTGATCATAATAAATAGGATCACCCCATGTAAAGATCCTAAATAATTTGTATACATCCTCGGGGGTGACTATCATCTCACCCATCGACAAATGGAAGGTATTATGGTTTGAGTGCTAGCGCTTAGCCATAGCAGTCAATAAACTATGGTTCATGCAGAATTGAGCCATCTCTAATAAGAAATATAATCTACATTGACCAATAACTCGCCACTCCTACAGAGATAATTGGTTGACCATATCAAGGGGCCATGGAGGCAATCCATGGATGTCTAATCTTCGAAACATAACCTTTTTTGAAACCAAGTGCAATTATATTAGTATCATCATATTAATGGATCATCACAAGTAAATCAAGCTATCCTACTATCCTATCGCTCATCTAGAGCACATCAAAATTTTCCTAACTCTATGTGGTGAGGACAGAAAAACATCAGCTATCCTATCAACCTATTAGGATTGACATCATACAGCATTCATCAAAATTATTGAACTAACATGCAAACACTTATTTTTCATCACAACATTAGGCCACATCAATCAATCGACCGATCATACTTATCGATGAATCAGATAACCTGCCTAATTAGGTTAAATTCAACAAAGAAGCCTATGTGTCATTTAATATCATCCTATGTGTAGAAAGGTGTACACATCATTTTATTATCCATTAAGAGCTATTACACATATCATACGCGCTACAACAGATTGTACGCATCAGTTTTCCTAGCACGTGTTATTTAAATTCACCCTATGCACCATAAGAAACATCATTTGGCATTAGGAATTATTGTGCACTACTTAATCTATAGTACACACTAAAACCTACCTAGGGTTCTCATTAATATGAAATAATTACCACTATCATATGCACTATTTCATTCTACATGCTACTTCATAAAAATCAGCAAAACCTAATGTTTAATGCCTAAAAATTAAAACAAACCATTGTAAATCAACAAATTGATTATCGGGAAAGGATTCAGATACTCATTGGAGGTCCATAATCTTCTAGAGGCTGAAATCTGCACCCTTGCTCAAATCTGTGCTCACGAATCAGGACCGCCATCATGATCAAATCACCAAGTAATTTCAAAGCTCTAGAGGGTAAAAACTGAAAATGATTGTTGAAAATTACCTTTTTATCCCTATATATACTATTTTGACCTAAAGGGAGAGTATTTTCACCCCTTATTTTTATCAAAAGGTTAAAAATTCATCAGTGAGGCATCGTCAAACATTTCATTATCAGAAATCAAATCAAAATTTGACGTATATCACGCAAATTTTTATCAAAATTTATTTAAAACAATTTTGATTTCATTTTCGAGGGGGAAAGATATCATCAGAGTGGGAAATCAACAAATAAAATCAAGGGAATCAAATTTTCAAAACCATCATCAGTGGGGCATCTTAATTAGGTTTTTTTTTAAAATCATGGCATCATATCAGGAAATTGTCTTCATCAAAATGAGTGGTATCAGTGAATCAGTCATCAAGATCAGATCGAACATCATACATTCTTTGAAGCAACGCGCTTCACACATTGATTCAAAGAGGGGCATTTGTAGACACCTAATTTTGTTCAAGCAAAATCAAAGAAAGAGCAAAGTGAGTAATTAAGATCAAAATCATGAATTAATTGAAAATCAAAGCTATTAGATTAATAAAATCAAAAAGATCAAATAATATACACTTGATTTTAATCAATTAATTATATAGTTAAATAAAATCAAATCCAACCCATTCAAGGGTAGACATGGCTAACATAAATTAATTAATTCAATTAATTAATTCTTATTATTCTCACCCACCACATGGGACAAAATTAAATCAACTAGTGAGAGTAAAGAATTGAGCTCACATGGATCAAAGACTAAATTGTTTCTCCACAACTCATTTTTAGGTGCATCTTGGCCCTTCATCTTGTCTTCTTGGCTTAACATTTGAAACCAAGCTTTACTTTGTCTCAACCTTTGAAACTATCAACCTAACTCACCTCTAATCATGGTTGACTCACTCTACCCCCTACCCTTGTGAAAATCCTATAAATAGAGTGCACTTCTTAACGCAAATCACCACATTACATCCAATTGTCTAGAGCATCATTACTATAGGCATTTCATTTCATTTTTTGCATAATAGTGAGCATATTGGACAAATTGTAGAGTAATTGAGATATGATAGGGTAGATTTGCATAATTAAAATCTTAATTTCTCATTCTAGGACTGTCACTAATGGGTGCTAAGCTGAGAGCATTTTATTAGCATTTCTAGATAGGGAACCGTGGAATGCTTCTTGCTTTTTTATTTGATTCAATAGCTTAATTATTAGATTTCATAATTTTATTGAACATATTTGCAAACTAATTTCATGAAGATATATTTTTCATATATACAATATCCATGGCTCTTTCCTTTGTTTCATACTTGTACACATTCTTGAGCCATGCTCGATGCACATGTCAGAGGCAAAGAATGGAATGACATTTAAATACATCCCTAAATGTAATGAACAATGATTTGTAAGAATCCCATAGAAAAATCAAACAAAATCAAACACGTCAAGGGATTTCCTTTGAACATTTCAAACTAATGAGACATGCACATACTGTATGGTCGTGATATCTGCTCTTGCATCATCTGTAATAAGTGCATTGATTTCCCAATCAGGTTTTGCAAGAATCCCTCATTTTTGAACCTTGGGTAACAAGAATTAAATGTCCTCAATCTTGTTCTGAGATGATAAGACCCATGCCACGGACACCCTAGACCATTGCTTGTCAAATACCGATAATGAGTATAATTGGTACTGCATAAATTAGCAATGATGACAAACATTTCCATTAGTGAATGCATAAAATTTCTCAAAATTTTAACTGTAGTATATGGGACAACTTTCTAGTATCTCACCTCATACTTATTTATTGTGAAAGTTGAATCCATTGAGATGATTGACCAATGTGAGTGTCAGACCATCATTTGAAGCATCCAAGCAGTTTGGATGCCCATAATAAAAGGTTTGTTTGAACCAACCGGTAGTTCTAAAATGAATAAGTTATCTCTGTCACATGTTTTCCATAGAGAAATATTTCTCTCATCATTCACATCCTTTTGTGCTCGAATGAACCACACCCTTCTCGACGCATTCAGGACATCCTTGCATGTCAACAATCTATCCCTTTTCCTCAACATGCTAGTGAACATATAATCAAATAAATTTGTGTCCATAATCGCAACGACGCTTACATCCATTTCCAACAACCTCTCTATATGAGATTTCCATTTATTCAAAAGGTTTGGAGCCAACATAGATCTTGGATCATTCGTGGGGGTCCCCCAACCCATGACAGGTCTTGCCCTTGGCATCTAGTTGATACATTTCCTTGAATATAAAAATGCCACATCTGGCATGCCGTGGAACACCTTCATATTCATGTGGCACTGACAACCATGTTTTGTTTCAAATTTTCAAGTTCATTTCTCACATGGAGGCTTGTCCCTATGGTCCTATGGACCATACACACACCAATAACTGCAATTGTGCGTGTCAAATTGATGGGTGGACATGTAAAAAAACCATTTAAGAAGTGGAAATATAAGAAATGGTTTGGTTGAATAACCACAAATACATCTTTGTGCTCTATTTATTGCAAGTTATTATGTGATTTTTAGTTTTCTTCTTGCAGATAAATGTGGCTTCATAACCATCAACCAATGATTCAACACCGAGGAATGCATCCTATCTGCTAAAGGAATTGTTGTACACATGTCTCATTTTTAGTCATGTTCGATAAAAAATGGAGTCCAGCTAATATCATTAGATTAAAATGGGAAAACTCCTTTACCATCATCTTGCACTTACAAATATATCAAGAGATCTCATTTCCTTTGTCTCCCCATCCCAACAAAAATCTCAACACACACCTGGGTTGTGTGCAAGAAACTCCTGTAGCCAAGGTAGTATAACAATAATCAATAAAGACCAATAATTTCTCCATTCTAGTAACATGATGCTGTCAAAAAAAATCTGTTTAATAGAGACTTGAGTCTTATTCCATTTTCAGCAACTTTGAGTGAATTCCATCAATTTTAGGCAAAGTTATAGTATTTTTTCTGCCAACAACCCTGTGAGCAAGGGTTTTTCAGGGTTTCAATGAAAAATTGTGAATTCATGGTAATTTCCACCGTTATAATTTTGTTCTAAATTGCTTCATTAAATGTTTACAGAGTGTAGTTTCATATCCTATAGTTTACAAGAGTGCAACTTGTCGTTTGCATTCAAAATGATGACTCCATACTTTGTTGACCCTGCATTTTTTACCTATTTAACTGAACTTTGATGAGGGGTTTGAAAAATGGATAGAGAATGGCCTTGTAAAGTCATGCAAATTGGTTATTAAGTTTGTATAGGGCCTAACTCAATCTTTGTAGGGAAATTTTAAGATCTCTTTTTATGAATTCTACTAAATGCTTTGAAAGAGTGGGCTAATTAGCCCTCATGAACATATTACAATCATTATTTGGAAGATATGTTCCTTAAAAACTATGCCTTTATTTTACATACATTTTAGAACCCGCCCAAAAGGAAACTTGAAGCTATCTTTAGTTTGTGATTACATGCCCTACCTTGGAAGTTGTGCACTCTTTACTCATCTACAAGGGCTACTAGGAGAGAAGCCAGTTTCAACATGTATATAGGGGTTTGATGAAATCAGAGTTCTTGAGAGTCTTAAATAGGCTTAAACATAGTGTTTCTATTTGGCCTAAGTTGTCTCAAAGGTTAGGGGTGTTTCGAACCTTAATGTACTTTTGGATATTTTGTGGCTTTGTACAAGCATCAACATGTTGTGAAGAAACCTTGAACTTGTAAGGATCACATTGGAACACTGGTTGGTGACTGAGCCAAGGGAAGAACATGTTTTGAAGCTTGTCATGGAGAGAGGAATGATTGATTTATATGGTTTCTTGATTGAGTTAAGACAAAGTTATGAGCCCTTTTGTGAAATATCTCTACATGGTATTGAATTGAGCTCTACCTCTGCATCATCAATGGTGTATGTTGGCTCTATGTCAATAGTGTCTCTTATATGTGTTCTTTTAAAACTGCTACTCAAATAAATTTTCCATTGATCTTTGGACAAAATCCTTTGATTGTGATCATGTTGTTGTCTCTCAACCATTTCTTGTCAGGTAGTATGATGCAGAGCAAGGGTTACATCAATACATTGATGTTACAATTTGATCAAATACAAAAATAAGACTAATTTTAAAGGGAGATCTCTCCCCCAACTCACTAATCAAATCAGTGGAAACTCACCATGACAATAGTGTTGGAAATACAATAATGGGAAAGCAAGATACTGAGAGGGGGGGTGAATCAGATCTTCAAATTTAAACACTTAAAACAAACTGATTCATATTCATACATATATGAATCTAATGTAATCTCAGATAGCATCCACATAATGAAATAAATAACACATAACATAATAACTTGGTAACCCAGAAACCCAAATAGGTAAAACTAGGGTGGGGATGACACCCACAAAATTCTCCACTACTGCAGTAATAAAGTGTTCCTGTTAAGGCTAAAAATGTTGATTACAAAATGTAATCTACCCTATTAAAGGTCTTCCTGGTTAAGAGCTAAAGATCATTACAATCTACCCTATTAAAGGATTTCAACTTACAATAGCACTCTGTTAGGAGATAAAGAAAGGTCTGTTAGAACCACTCTGTTAAGAGATTTTCCCCTGATACAATGATTAGAATGTCTCAAGTATTGATCCTTCATTATGCACTCTGATGCTAATGATGGATCTCCTATTTCCAGTACCTTCTATGATCTCATAATTTGATATAACTTTACTCTACTATTCACTGTGTTGTCACTCTGCTTGATCTCTGCTTCTTAACAAAATAACCCTCTGTGCATTTCACTTGAAAATGCAGTCACCACACTTCATTTTTCTCTTCTTACACACACATATGCAAAAATAGGGTTTTGAAGCAATCTAATATATCCATTCAAATCTGATAGCAAGATCTAGATCAATGATCAAGATCTAATACCCATACCTTGATGGTATTACAATTAATGTTCATGCATAGGATAAAACAATTAAATGCATAACTAACTCTGTAGAAGAATATTAAATGCATACATAAGTCAGCCCAAAAATCTTATATAAGTGGGCCATATCACTTATCCTTGAAGTTTGAATCATTCCAGACATGTATACAAAAAATTGTTCTGCTCGGCACTTGACTTCTCTGTCGCTCGGCACTTAACATCTCTATATCCTTCTCGGCTCAGCAATGTAACTAGGCAAACTAAAAAATGCTCGGCAATGTTGCTTTGCCTTGCATAGCTTTACCTCGGCCACAGTGATAGCCAAATAAAGCTGCCTAAGTGAATGACTAAGTGTTGGTCACTAATCATCAACAGAACTTAGAGATTAACAATCTCCCCCTTTGATATTAGTGGCAAAAACACTTATCATTACTTCTGTTCATTTCATCAAAATATTACCTAAGTACACTAAGTACTCCCCCTAGGAATATACTCAGAAATAATCCATAAAAAGTTTACATGCCTTCAAAAAATTATATACAAGTGTACCTGTTCTGTACTGATGTATCATTTTGTATCCTTTCCAACTTCCTTATTGATTTCCCCCTTGTTTTTGTCACTTATTGTAGGTGGGGTTAAGTTGTACTTATCCAAAAATTGTTTATGAAGCTGTAGGGTGGATTCAAATGTAGTATCCCAACTTTCCTTAGCAATCTTCATAACTTCCAATTTTATTTCTAGCTTGGCAGCTAGACTCACTAAACTTTCTGCAGTTGATAGATTTGCATTACTTTGTGATAATTCGTTTGCAATTGAAAGTTCCTTCTGTATTACCTCTAAGTGAGGAAACAAGCTTGTCTGAATAGTTATCAATTTGGCCCTTATTTGACCATCTTTAGCCATAAGCTTGGCTATTCTCCATTGTGCATTTATCAACTTAGTAAGACGTAAAGAATTAGAGGTAGTATCTTTACCCAAAGTAGTGCCAGTTGATCTTAAATCTAACTGTAGCTTCTCAACAAGTTGTAGATTATCCTTTGTGAAAAATTCAACATCACATAATTCTTTGTACAAAGAATAAACATTGGCTATAACTTTCTCTAAAGTTTCTACAAGAATAGAAAGTTCAACCTGTTTTGTGGCAATCTCTTCTGAGATTTTCTCTAGAACTTTTCTCTCAAATCTTCTCCTGGACCATTGTATAAGCTTTTCATTGGTGTCTATGTCCTCATTAGTTACCTTCTATACAATGTTGACTAGCTGATCAATAATTGGAGCTTGAGTCATTTCATCCTCTAAGTCAAAAGCCTTTGCAAATATGTCCTTGATGTCATACAACACCTGCTTTTGCTTTTGTTCTATCTTCATCTCTTCCTGTCTCTTCTTCCTCTTAAGTAATTCTTGAAGAGTCCCTATTTGTTCAAAAGATAACTCATTAGGATCCCATTGTGGAATCACAATGACTTCATCTAATGTTACATCTAGAATTTGAGACTTCTTCTTCAGAATTTTCTTTTTCTTCAATTCTGGAGAACTTATGCTCGACAGCATAATATATTTCCCTTTGACAGTGTCAATGTCCATTGCCTCTTTTAATTCTATCAAAATTTTTTGGGGGTTTGACATACTCCCATTTTTAGGACCAGTGGGAGTGGATGATGCATAGTGTGGTAGATCAACCAACACTTGCATTGCCTCTTCTTCTTTAGGCTTATCAATAGTATCCGTTATCACTACTCCACTATCTAAAACTATTTTCACAACCTCTAAAATAGGTGGATTCTATGAAGTTACCTCTTGTGTATTTTTTTGTTGTTTCTCTTCACCTTTATGATCATTAATAACTTCAATTATCTCATCAGATGTTGTGGTAACTTCAATTATCTCTTCAGATGTTGTGGTCTTTTCTTCTTTAGTACCAGTTGGCTTAATAGGCGAATCAATGAGAGTACCACTCGACATATCTTGGTCCTCAATATTCAAATTGCTTAGATCATCAACTATAAAATCCATAAGACTGTCTGCAGTCAGATCAATAGAATTAGTTGAGTCTAATGTATCTTTGGTTTTGTCTTGTTCTATGATGATTTGACCTTGAGTTATCTGTGGCTCAGGGGTAGTCTTCACTTTAACTTCTTTTGTCTTTTGCTCGGATGTCTCCTCACTAGATTTCTTATCTTTTGGAACAACTAGTCCAAAGATTTCCATCTAGATCCTTGTGCTTTGTTGTACTACACCTTCAATATCATTTTTCAGAACAACATAGCCTCTAATTTTAGGAACAACCTATCTTGTAATCCTCAATGAATTTGGCTCTTTGTTTTGAGGTTAACTTAGGTATTACCTTGGCTAGGGTTCCTTCCCTGATCTGTCTCTCTGTGGTAAGTGCAAATTCCCATTTTCTTGACAGAAAATCATATAGTTCATTTGGCACATGATTTCCTATCTCTGTAGGAGTTAACTTGAAAGTACTCATCATATCTAAGAGTGCTTCCTGAACTTTGTGCCTATCCACATTAATCAATTTCTCATACTTAATGAACTTAAAAGTTGCTAACCTTGCTGAATTCCTCAAAGTGTCACATACCTCATCAATACTAGCTGGTTTCTTGAATTGTGTTGTAGGTATGTTGTTGGGTTCATCACTTTTTGTCTTTTCCTCATCACTATCTATTCCCAAATTTAGTCTCCTTCTTGGTCTCTTTGTTGGCTTACTCGGCTCAACCTTAGGAGCAACCTTAGCTTCCTTTCTAGAACTATTTTCTGCAACTTTCCTCTTACCATATGCTTTTGTTTGTACTTCTTCTGGAGAAGCAACAATAGATGCTCTAGTCCTCGGATGATTAGCTGCAGGAGGTGTAACCTTAGGTTTAGCTTTGCTTTTCTTGGTTACTATGACAATTGATGGTATTTTACCCTTGGCTCTCTTAGTGACCTCTTCTAATGCACTCACTTCTTCTTCTATCGATATATCCTCACCTTGTCCAGTGGTCAGGCCTAAAGGTGCATCCTTGAGTTCTTCATCACTACCTAAACCAACCATTTTCTTCAGATTTTTCACAATCTTCTTTCTTTTCCTTTCCATAGTTCCCTCATTCAAGCTTCTATAAATTTTAGCTTTGGCTTCATCAAAACTTCCAAATCTCTCTGTTGTAGTATCAATTGCCTCGGCTAGGAGTGCAATGATGGCAACTGATGCTTCATCAATGTTAATTTCATATAGAAATGGTTCTAGGCATGTTATCCTAGGAGTCACAGCCTGGATATAAGTGTTATTTGTATCAACTAGAAAACATATTTCTTCATAGTGTTTCTCCACTAGTGGCTTGGGAATTCTAGTTCTTAATCTCATTCTCTTCTTGAATTCTACAAAATAGCTCCCCATTATGCTATTGAAATTACTTCCTAATTTCTCAATACATTCACTAATCTGAACTGTAATGGGTCTATCCTTTTTCCAAACAATATTTCCCAATGTAGAAAATGTATCCTGAGTGTAGAAAAATATACAGACTAGTAAGGAACCAAACTTACATGATGAGCTCTTAGCTTTTCTGATTGATTATAGGTTCTCGGCTAATTTTGTCTGTTGTAGCTCGACAAGATCATATGTATGATTTTTCTTCACAATTTTCCATGCCTGATCAATGGTTGTACAAGGAACACTATCCAATCTGCTCGACTAATAGAACTTATGTGCTATTACTCTTACTCCAAAATCAAGTTCTAGGTCTGTAATTGTAGAGATAGTCATACCTCTGTTATTCCATATGGATCTAGTGTTTAGTGTAATCTCTTCTTTGTTGTTATCCCTCATTGTTCATTTTCCGTTCACTACAGGATATCCAGTCACTCGATGAATCATGCTTTTGGTGATCTTGACTGGTCCATTATCCAACCACATAAACATATCATGAACTCAGCTAAGGATAACCTTAATCCATTCATCTTTTAAACTTTGTGGAAAATCTAGGGCACGAGTTAACCCTTTGTCGGCTAGATGTTTGAATTTTGCCTTCAGAACTCCATCGACACACAATTTGCTGTAGGATTTCCTTAATTCACTATCACCTACTTCACCAATCTTAACCATATAACACAATTGAACATCATGGATCATAAGTACCTTAGGTGGAATGGATGAGAGGGCTCCCATTAAATCACTCTAAATCGCACTTTCAGGAATGGCTCAAAAGTTGAGAGGTTCACATTCATCACTCTGTACTAACTGAATTTGATGTTGTTCTCCCTCCACACTCTTAGCTAGTGTGGAAGAAATTGTAGCCATAATCTTGAAATTAGGGTTCAAAAGATGAGAAATAGAGTACCTCAGCAAGTAATGCTTCACACTGTTTACCTTAGGATTTCCGACGGTACGCTAATGAAATCTTCATAGCTAACTTCGTTAAGATCAATTCTGCAAATTACTTCAATCGCTCTGTAAACAGTAAAAATTGCAAGGTAAAAATAAAGCGTCAACTGTTCATCCTTTATAGACTTTGAAAGGTCAAGGTAGGTAAGAAATGAATGTTCTGCCTATTGAGTTCATGCAAGCCAGCTGTCCTTGGCTTTAACACAACTTGCATCCCGCTTGGCTTACTAAACTCGGCCATCATAAAAACTTACTCGGCCAACAAAACTTGACACTCACTAAAGAACTCAGCTTTAGTGTCCATGAATAGTACTCGACGCCTATAGTGCAATTGGCTCAACTCGGCATTTGTCTTCAAAATATGTCCTGGTGCATATTAACATATGCAAATATGGACTTTTGTACATTTCATGTTAGGAACTAATGTAAGATAAGAATTTTAGATACAGTTCCTTACATACCTCTTTTTCTTAGTTGGAGATGATGTGATCACTTGATCCATTGGATTGGGTGACCTCAGCTTCATGAGCTTCACTGCTGCATGGTTCAGACTTCTTAACCCATGTCTTGTTCATCTATCTCCTTATTTTCTCAACAGTAGGAGTAGGTACCCTAGTCTTGCAATCTTTCCTTGTATGACCAATTTTTAGACAACTGTGATAAACTAGGCTTCCATTCATCCAACTTTTAGACTTTCCTCTGAAATGTGTCCTTATGCAGTTTTCTAGAACATGTCCATATTCACCAAAGTAATGACAACTATGCCATGTATTGTAATCCCCACTGTGAGTATTGCCTTTTCTTGGTGATTTCTCTTGTACCTTTGATGTCCACTGTTGTTTACCTTTAGATCTGCAATCTTGTGCTCTATGACCATATTTGTGATAGTTATAGCAATTACCATTTAGTCTAGGTGCTTTGCTTGCCTTTGTCTTACATTCACGTGCTTGATGTCCAAACTTATTACAGTTAAAGCAATAACCATTAAAATTAGTTTTCAGATTGGACTTACCATTCTTGCTTCGGAAAATGTTTGTTGTATGACCTGGTTTCCCACAGTGGTAGAAAATAGGTTTATTGTTTCTTGGCTTTGCATACCTTCTTTCACCTATCTTAGATAATTCTCCATCTTCAATGGTTATATGTTGTTCAGTGTGACCTAATCCAGAAGAATATTTAGGTCTTCTTGATGCTTCCACTAGTTTCTCAAAGTAGCTCATAGCAGCACTCAGATCATTCACTCTATTATTAATTTCTTTCTCAGATCTCAATTCATCTTTCAATTGACTGTTCTCAGATCTAAGATTAACAATCTCCAAGTCTTTCCTACTGATCTCTTGATTCATAAGTAGTAGTTGATTTGCCATGTCTACTTGATTGACTGTCATTGTTTGTACATCATGTGTTCTTTCATCAATTCTGGTAGTCATCATTCTCTTGTCTTATTTTTCCATAGCCTTGTCATCTTCAGCTTTCTTTTTCTATTCAACAACTTCACACATTCTTATTGATTGGGCTTCTTGTTCCTTTTTCAGGTTTTTTACTTCTTCACATAGTGCACTGTTCTCTTCCAGTAGATCTGCTATTGCTGCATTGCTCTTAGTAGAATCTCCATTCTGAAATAGATTTGTGGTGTCCTCTTCCTGATAATGAGTGTCATTCATTTGTTTGGCCAAATCTTTCCTTACAGTCAAGGACTTATTTAATTCTTGTCTTGCAGTCTCAAGTTGTTGTAGTGCTAGCTGAATATCAATCTTTTGATTCTCAATGACTTTACCCATCTTGTAGGTATCCATCTCAAGATCTATATTCTCAAGCTGATTATAACCTTTTTAGAGAACTGAGCTCTAATACCAAATGTTAGAAATACAATAATGGGAAAGAAAGATACTGAGAGGGGGGTGAATCAGATCTTCAAATTTAAACACTTAAAACAAACTAATTCACATTCATACATATATGAATCTAATGTAATCTCAAATAGCATCCACACAATGAAATAAATAACACATAACACAATAACTTGGTAACCCAAAAACCCAAATAGGTAAAACTGGGGTGGGGATGACACCCACAAAATTCTCCACTACTGCAGTAATAAAGTGTGCCTGTTAAGGCTACAAATGTTGATTACAAAATGTAATCTACCCTGTTAAAGGTCTGCCTGGTTAAGAGCTAAGGATCATTAAAATCTACCCTGTTAAAGGATTTCAACTTACAATAAAGTAAGCACTCTGTTAGGAGATAAAGAAAGGTCTGCTAGAACCACTCTGTTAAGATATTTTCACCTAGTACAATGATTAGAATGTCTCAAGTATTGATCCTTCATTATTCACTCTGATGCTGATGACGGATCTCCTCTTTTGAGTACCTTCTATGATTTCATAATCTGATATAACTTTAATCTGTTGTTCACTGTGTTGTCACTCTGCTTGATCTCCGCTTCTTAACAAAATAACCCTCTGTGCATTTCACTTGAAAATGTAGTCACCACACTACATTTTTCTCTTCTTACTCACACATATGCAAAAATAGGGTTTCAAAGCAATCTAATATATCCGTTCAAGTCTGATAGCAAGATCTAGATCAATGATCAAGATCTAATACCCATACCTTGATGGTATTAAAATTAATGTTGATCCATAGGATAAAATAATTAAATGCATAACTAACTCCGTAGAAGAATATTGAATGCATACATAAGTCAGCCCAAAAATCTTATATAAGTCGGCCAGATCACTTATCCTCGAAGTTTGAATCATTCTAGACATGTATACAAAAAATTGCTCTGCTCGGTACTTGACTTCTCTGTCGCTCGACACTTAACATCTCTGTATCCTTCTCAGCTCGGTAATGTAACTTGGCTCGGCAATGTAACTAGGCAAACTGAAAACTGCTTGACATTGTTGCTCGGCATTGCATAGTTTTAGCTCGACCATAGTGATAGCCAACTAAAAGTGCCTAAGTGAATGACTAAGTGTTGGTCACTAATCATCAACAGAACTCAGAGATTAACAAATAGGTCTAGAACATTTGGGGAGATTCAAGGCTTCAAAAATACTTGGTTTCCCCCAACTCACTAATCCAATCGGTGGAAACTCACCATGACAATAGGTCTAGAACATTTGAGGAGATTCAAGGCTTCAAAAATACTTTCATACTTCTTACATTAACTTCCCTTATGGTTATTGGCCCATCATTTCAATATAATGAGACATAACTCTTACTATATGGAAGAACTTTGATACCAAACCACATTTCAAGATACCCCTTTTGATATCTCAAAGCATATGCAGACACAATCAACAAACTCCTTAGCAATGTTTGATTGAAAACATTGCTACAATTGTTGTACCTATGCCTAATTAGGCATCCTATTCAAGGCAACCACAAAAATGTCTAACTCCCAGACACCAATTTGCATTCCAAGTGTTACTGCAGGTTTGAAATAAACATTGATTGACATATTTATCATTACAACCAGTCAACATCTACTTCTTTCAAAAAGATCTTATCGTTGAACTTCCATATATAGACAAAAGGTATACAATCGACCCACCTAGGGCATCAATGTTTTATCAGATAACCTCCACATTGGTGTAGGAACACATATCCAAGGAAATGTATTATGACTTCAAACTAATTTTTTCCTTATTTTTAATGTTATGCTTATTCTTTGTAGGTTCCTAAGGACCATTTCTATCAAAACAAATCAAGTTGTAAGGCTGGATGAGACATTTTGCTCAAAATGACCTATAAGGACCACATAAAGTAGAAATTTGTCAAAAGGTCAAAATGTTAGGCAATATGATGCAGAGCAAGGGTTACATCAACACATTCATGTTACAATTTGATCAAATACAAAAATAAGACTGATTTTGAAGGGAGATCTCTCCCCCAACTTACTAATCCAATCGGTGGAAACTCACCATGACAATAGGTCTAGAACATTTGAGGAGATTCAAGGCTTCAAAAATACTTGGTTTCACCCTGTATGGTGGTTCCCTAACAATACCACCTAATCACCCTTCACTTCTTTTCATAATGACCCTTAGGCTTCATAGGTTACAAGCACCAAATTATGGCTTTAAGGCTTACCAAACTAAAATGTATTTAGGTACACTTTAGACCCACTAAACACAATATGTAGACACCCTTAACGCCCTAAAAAAAATCTGATTTATTTAACTTTCATACTTCTTACATTAACTACCCTAATGGTTACTGGCCCATCATTTCAATATAATGAGACATAACTCTTTCTATATGGAAGAACTTTGATACCAAACCATATTTCAAGATACCCCTTTTGATATCTCAAAGCATATGTAGAACAATCAACAAACTCCTTAGCAACATTTGACTAAAAACATGACTGCAGTTGTTGTACCTACGCCTAATTAGGCATCCTATTCAAGGCAACCACAAAAATGTCTAACTCCCAGACATCAATTTGCATTCCAAGTGTTACTGCAGGTTTGAAATAAACATTGATCGACATGTTTATCATTACAACCAGTCAACATCTACTTCTTTCAAAAAGATCTTATCATTGAACTTACATATATAGACAAAAGTTATACAATCGACCCACCTAGGGCATCAATGTTTTATCAGAT
Organism: Thuja plicata; assembly: GCA_018584345.1. Classification (NCBI taxonomy): domain Eukaryota; kingdom Viridiplantae; phylum Streptophyta; class Pinopsida; order Cupressales; family Cupressaceae; genus Thuja; species Thuja plicata. The sequence goes on along the minus strand of MU223866.1, from coordinate 1,304,922 downwards.
AACCTCCACATTGGTGTAGGAACACATATCCAAGAAAATGTATTATGACTTCAAACTAATATTTTCCTTATTTTTAATGTTATGTTTATTCTTTGTAGGTTCCTAAGGACCATTTCTATCAAAACAACTCAAGTTGTAAGGTTGGATGAGACATTTTGTTCAAAATGACCTATAAGGACCACATAAAGTCTAAACTGGTCAAAAGGTCAAAATGTCAGGCAGTATGATGCAGAGAAAGGGTTACATCAACACATTCATGTTACAATTTGATCAAATACAACAATAAGACTGATTTTAAAGGGAGATCTCTCCCCCAACTCACTAATCCAATTGGTGGAAACTCACCATGATAATAGGTCTACAACATTTGAGGAGATTCAAGGCTTCAAAAATACTTGGTTTCACCCTGTATGGTGGTTCCCTAACAATACCACCTAATCACCCTTCACTTCTCTTCATAATGACCCTTAGGCTTCATAGGTTACAAGCACCATATTATGGCTTTAAGGCTTACCAAACTAAAATGTATTTAGGTACACTTTAGACCCACTAAACACAACATGTAGACACCCTTAACACCCTAAAAAAATCTGATTTCTTTAACTTTCATGCTTCTTACATTAACTTCCCTAATGGTTACTGGCCCATCATTTTAATATAATGACACATAACTCTTGCTATATGGAAGAACTTTGATACCAAACCACATTTCAAGATACGCCTTTTGATATCTCAAAGCATGTGCAAAACAATCAACAAGCTCCTTAGCAACATTTGACTGAAAACATGACTACAGTTGTTGTACCTACGCCTAATTAGGCATCCTATTCAAGGAAACCACAAAAATGTCTAACTCCTAGACACCAATTTGCATTCCAAGTGATACTGCAGGTTTGAAATAAACATTGATCGGCATGTTTATCATTACAACCAGTCAACATCTACTTCTTTCAAAAAGATCTTATTGTTGAACTTCCATATATAGACAAAAGTTATGCAATCGACCCACCTAGGGCATCAATGTTTTATCAGATAACCTCCACATTGGTGTAGGAACACATATCCAAGGAAATGTATTATGAATTCAAACTAAATTTTTCCTTATTTTTAATGTTATGTTTATTCTATGTAGGTTCCTAAGGACCATTTTTTATCAAAACAACTCAAGTTGTAAGGCTGGATGAGACATTTTGTTCAAAATGACCTATAAGGACCACATAAAGTCTAAATTGGTCAAAAGGTCAAAATGTCAAAAAAGGGTTGAAATTTTTTTAATTGGTAACATTAAGTCCATTTAGTCCTGTTCAAAATATCCAAGAAGGATATTGTCAAATTCGGTAAGGTTTTGTCAAAAATGCAAAAGTTGCAACATTACAAAAAAAAGTGCAAGAAAAGTTGCAAGAATGCATTTGATCGATTGTAGAGTTGGTTGGGTGGTTAGAGGGATTGGAAAAGGTTTATAGTGCAATATTTGGTCGAGATCAAAGACAAAGAACACTTTGGAGGGGATTGGGTAAGGCAAAATCATGAAACCATCAAACTATCATGCCCTTTTGGAGGTCTGCAGTTGTTGCAGAGCCACATAGGATCATTCAATATTGTAAATTCAATCTTATTTTGTTTATGAATGATAGATTAATTAATTTTATTTCATTTTCATCCATCCATATATATTTTCATGAAATATTTTATGAGTTATGATTGTTTTTCTAAAAATTGTCTAAACCCTCCATGAGGGTAAACACACAACTTAAAAATTCTATATCTCCTAACTTAACAGTTCAAAAAACAATAATTTTGGTGAGATGAAGGGTATATGGGTGTACTTTATTATTGCAAAGTGATAGGTGTACTTTATAGATTTTTGTTTTATAATAAAACTATTTGTGATCAATATCTCATCTTCGTCAGAAAAAAGGATTCCTATAAAGTAGCTTCTACATTCTTATTCATGATATTAATTGTACTTTAAGAACTCATTATTAAACTTATTAATACATCTAACATAGTGTACTTAATTAAGATGGAAAAACACAATGATTTATATAATTTTCACTGTTAAGGTTGACAAAGAACTAGATCGCAAAACTTGATTTCAGTAGTCCGCCTTCCTTCCACTCTCTCTTGCTAGTATTGCGATTGTCGTCACGACGTGGTTTTCCCAATGTTGCATCCTGAATTTTTATTTGGTTTGCCCACTGTTTCACTTTCACCTTGTCATGTTTTTCTCCATCGTTGCTAATCCACTCTACACAAAATTCGCCCCACTAATTAGAACTTAGTTTTCTAAACAAAAAATGGTTCTAATTTCTTAATATCATTGTGTAATCTAATAAAAAACCCAAAAAAATAATAATAAGATACATACCAGAAAAACCTGTTAAAGTCAACAAAGAAATGGATCATAAAACCTGATTTAAGAAGTCTGCCTTTCTTCCACTTTCTCTTGCCACTTGCAATTTTTGTGCAATAATGTTTCCCACCATTTCAACACAACTTTTCCTTTGGTTTTCCCACTATTTCACTTCCACCTCGCCGTGTTTTCCTCCAAATCTGTTAATCCAATCTGCACAAAATTCTCTCCACTACTTACAAAACAAATTTCTAAACAAAAAAATGGTTCTAATTTCTTAATACAAATGTGAAATTCAATAAAAAAACCAAATAAAAGAAGAAGATGCATACTAGAAAAGAAGAAGAATCTCCCTGATAGGGTTAATGTGATGGATTGCTTCTCACACACTTTCTTCACTAGGTCTACTTTTCTTGCCTCTTGTTCTTTGCAAACATGTTACCTCGGACAACAACAACAAATGCCACACTTTTATTGCCTTGATTTCTTCTTCTACCTCCTCTCATATTTCTCCTCAAGCAAATGTCTCTAAATCAAACACAAATAATTCATAACCAAACAACTATATTAGGATTTTTATGTGTTATAACATCCATAACATGTGATTAGGGATTTTAATACGGATAACACGACACACCTTTTCTTTATTCTAAAACTATTCCTGTGATTTCTTGGTGACTGCACGGTTAACTCAAACTCCGCTGACACAGTTAACTTTACCACTTTATATTGACTGCAACATTTTCTTTTCCCATTATCTGCATGGTTGCAGTTGGATGTACCCCTCTGTCCTGGCGACAACATTTTCTTTTCTAGTAGTTAACTATTACTATTTTTTGCTTTCGTTACCATAAAAGTTAGCAAGACTTTTATTATACTTAATGGTTTTCTCTTTCGTTTCTCTCTTGTTTGTTCCACATGTTAGCTGGTATCCACCATTGAGTCTATACTATGCATCCATGTGATGTGTTCGGTATGCCATGCCTTGATTTTTGTGTCTACTATGTCAGTTTTCGTGTCAGGATAGAGTATGCCATATATAACTACATTCACGTTAGTAGTATGACATAATCAAAAGAATGAATAGAAAGGAAAATCTATTAAGACAATATAACACATGTCCAAGGAAGTCAACATACACAATAGTACTCATATATGATTTCCCCAGAAATACCACACATAACATAAAATCGCTTCAATTATCTTTGTGGGTTAGGCTTTATAGGAACTAAACTATATCATGAGCTCAAGTTTTATCCTTTATTACCAAACATTTGTACTAGGTAGCCCCAAACAATTTTTGAACTTGCAAAAATTGAGGCTCTTTGACAAAGGACAAAATCATTAGAAAAGACATTAGAAAAAAGTACTTCATCAATGCTCATGTCTTGGATTTAATACTTAATATTAAAAGGAAGATATGCTTAAAAGAGTCAATTCAGGAAAAGTCTTATGTTTCTTAATGCATCTACATCAAAAAACCAGAGAATAAACAACCACCTTAAATAGTATAAGTGTCATGTTTCTTATTGCCTCCACCTCTACATGAATAAGCTTGAGAATATAGATAATCATGGATACTATTAAATAGTATAACAAAGTTGTCATTTAAAATTAAATTTATAAAATTACACATATCGAGGAGAAATATTCAAATGGATGTTCTTTCATTAGTTTTTTCCAACTTAAAAAGTTATTTGACACAAGTCTATATTTAAAAAGTTGACATTAAAAAATTTGGCCACAAATGCTCATACCCTTGTAGATGTCCAAAACTAGAGAGCAAAATAAGAGAAGTAGTTACAACTTTGACTTGAACAAATCATTCTCCTTATCATACCAACCATTCACTACAGAATTGCAAAGAGAAACATAAGTATTATATGAGGAATCCTTCATATTTATGTAATTATCTAAAAAAGGTCATATGATTAAGAAAATCCAAACAAAGAGAAATATCAATTTCTCTCTAATATTTTACACAAGTTTTAGGTTTATTAGTGTGTTACTACCATCCTACTCAAAGTATATAGTTGCACTTGAATCATATTTGATTTTAGGTCCCTACACACATAGAAGAAGGATCCTACCATTAGTTACTATAAATCTAAGTTGTAATATAGAAATCACAAGCCATTTAATTTAGGATCATGTCTACATGGTCAAGATGTTTACAACTGATTTTAGGATCCCTTCTAGTCCATTGTAGATGTTGCATTATTTCTAAATCACTTGTAATATTTTCGTCTTTAAAAATAGTGCTTTAAAATTTTACCCCATGTGGTAAATAAAAGTAGAACCTATTTGTATATGTCCTTCATGGAAGCTTGTCCTTCCCTTCAAATTCACATATTATAATAGTTTCCTTTGCTATGTAGTCCATGAAGCTTCCATTTTAAAATGTGTTTATTTTGCTTAAGCCTACCATATTACTATTTAACTATTGATATATCAAATGAGTATACAAATCCTTATGTTAATTTAAGTTCTCAAATATTTTTATATTTTTAACATATTATGAGTTTAATGTCTATTTTTTATTTATTTATTGTTGCTAAAAAACATGGATATCATACATGATTCATATAGATTTTATAATATATGAGACAAGTAGAAGCATAATAAATATATTTTAGTAAAGAAATCAATGAGAGCCTCACTAGCTTGTTGATCGAAATGACCAAAATTATTGGAAAATAGCAAAACCATTGCATGATTTTTTCCCTTTTGAGACAAGTATACTAGTCCTACCCTTAGTGTAGCTATAAATGTAACAACCCCTACCATCATTCACACCAATATTTTATCAAACCCCTTAATAAGAAAACACATCTTCAACTTTGTCTAAATGCAAATGATTAAAAATATGTTTACATATCGAAGAACACCATAAACATTATTAAAACTATAGAGATTCACTATATTAAAGAAGGACACAAGCAACGATAAAACTAGGTATCTACTTGTTATAACATTAGCTATTATAAAGTATATATGAATTATCGACATCATATAAAAAAATGACTTTATCTTCTTCAAACATATAATAATTATATTTATTTTCATGCACAATATTTGCTTGTGTCCTAGTTGTGTTTTCTTTTTTGAATTGAAAACTAATAAGGAAGACAAGGTGAGTTAAAAAAAAACTTGAATTCTCTAGTGACAAATTGTTCTAACCCAAAATAATATAGAACTAGATAAAAATGAACTATATGGCTTCTATTCCATTAAAGTATAATATTATGGTTCTCTTTTGATTCCCACACACAAGCCAATTTACCCGTTTGCCTCCAAAATATAATGCATGCAGATGCATTTAGGCATAATTAAACTTTATACACAATTTTAAGATCACAAAAAAATCATAGAACAAATCTAGATGGACCAATAAACTAACTTACTTTGAACATGGTGTTAATTTGATGATTAATAATGGGGATACTATCCCGCATTATGTAATTCCCCACCAAGGAACCCTCAGAACATAGGGTAATATATGCACTAACAATATTTTTTTTTACATTCATATACACATTGTGAACATAAATGCATCATCAAGATAACATTGCATAAGAAATAAGGTAAAACATACAATGATCCTCACATGATTGTGCACAAGATGAAGTCTTACAAACACTTCTAAGGGTTTCGTGAAAAACCCAAACATAGACATATAAAAAGTGATCATGTTCTGCAAGGCACCTCATAAGATCTCGAACAACATCTTACAAACCTCACAAGATGGGACGGGATAATCTTCCATGATAAGTGATTAAGGAGACTAGGTTCATCCTTAATAAAACCAACATTAGGTTCATTTTAAATGCCAAATGAAATATGTGCTAAACCATGTAAAATAATGATTGAAAAGGAGAAGTAAATACATCAAAATGATCAAGAATAAAGGGAAACCAAATCTAATACTCATTTGCACCCATGCCCAGAGGAATACCTCTCTGGAATAAATGGATAGAAACACAAACATAAATGCACAGGAACATATGATGTATGCACATGAAAACATGACATATGCACAAGTGTAGAAAACGCATGCACAAAAAACACAACATATGTGTAGGGGCAAAAAACATATGCACATGAATTCCCAAAAAGAGGAAAATTGTAAAATTCCTAATGTCAACTCGAATGCATGACCTAATAATGAGCATCTCCACATTGAGGAGTACCATATATATAAAATCAAGGCCAAAATCACTCAATAAGATCACTATAAACATAAATGAGTTGATCTACTAAGCATGGAACACAAGAGCATGATCACTGAAAGTAAAATCATAGGGAAAGAGAAGAGCACATCATGTTCATTTCTAAGCCACTAGAAGAAGTCAACCACTTGTACACTAGTCCCCAATAATGATGTGCAATTCCACCTAGCCATGTGGTACACTCAAGCCCACCCCACCGTGAATGCAGAGGTCATCACACAATCTAAACAAGGAAAGAAGCATACATGGGAATGTAGGTATACACTCACACCAATCAATGCACTCTCAAGAGAAAACATGGAGAACACTCAACATGTAGAATAACAACCATAATGCAATACCAATGCAACATGGAAATAGTGTACCAGGGTGCTACTCACTACTACTGGACGTAGATGCTAGAGTACCAATCATAGGGAGTATGTTGTCCACATAAGTCACCCATGGCTACATGATCATGTTGCGGTATGTCAAGGGCCCAATATCTCTAGTTACTTGCATGAGCCAATACTAACAATCAAGTATTCACTAGCACCATATACTCGCTTGGGTCAATCCTTACAACTGGGGATTAAATGGTGTTCCATACCTATATGGGCCAATTCTAACAATTGGGGATTCCATACTCGCATGGACCAAGTCTGACAATTGGGGATTTCATTAATCTTTTAGTATTTTACCTATTTATTTTATTATGTTTTCACTTTTTAGAACTCCTTGATGTGTCCAATACAACCACTTGCAGACTAGAGCCTAGGTAAAGAGTTGTTCCCCATACCTACTCAAGACACTTAGGCTTAAGGCTCAACTTCACAGTGAAGGAAACAATGACAATAAGCTTGTCAACTTAGTCTTCACTGAGGACATAAATATGAAGACTTTGTTCACTGGTCTACACCAAGGACATGATAAATAATAGTTTGTCTACTCGGTCTACACCAAGGATGTGATAAAAAATAGGTTGTTTACTCAATCTACATTGAGGGCATAAATAGAAAGAATCATCTACTTGTTCTACATAAGGGACGTGGATAATACAATCAACCAAAAAGGCCCAAGAAAATCAAGGAGGAGCATCAACTCCATAACTGCTAAAAGGTGTAAAACCAAGCACACTCACACATAGCGCGACAATATGACAACAAATCGATTCACCATATTTCCAAGAGTGTGTATCCCTATATGATCCAACTTATGTGTCTCTATAAAGCACAAGGAGAAAGCCCATAAAGGAAAAGTACGTAAGATAAGTATAAATTAAGATAAAAGACTTTCTTGGTCTTAATCCAAGAGTACGGGTTGCTCAAGATATCGTTGAATGAATAACTCAAGTATGTGAAAGATTAATCTCAAACACAAGCATTAAAGTATGAATTATGATCTCAAATAAAGTAAGAATAAAGCCATAATACAAGGGCAATATAATATTGCACTAGTATGCTTTATTGGCCTCATTGCAAAGAGCACATATCGCAAGATGATATGAGATGTGCCACACAATCCACACTAGAGCACAAAGCTCAAAAAGGAATAATAATCATAAAGGACAACAATTTCTAGAAATAAATAACTGGGCGCACAAACCATAAAATTAGTTTAAAACTCAAAGTTTAAATCACGATAGTAAGAAACTAGAATGTCCTCAATCAATTTTGATTGCACAATCCAACTACAAACATGAAAAACAACCCAAACTAATATTTTAAATGCATCAAACATGGCAAAAACTCAATTTTGAAGGCCACACAAATCAAGGACCTCTCGTAAACACTTTAAAAACAAACTTGGAATCTCACAATTCTTGGGAAACCCATTTGTTCTCATACACCCAACAACCCAAACATACAATAAAATTTACAAACTGACATTGTATGAGAAATTAGACAGCCTAACGACTCAAAAACATCATTCTCAAAATCACAAATATGTGCAAGCCCAATGAGGCACAAAATAAGCTTAAATAAGTGGAGAAAACATAGATATACATACCACAAATAATTCCCAACAAGAATCAAGTTATTGCATGAAGTAACGAGGGAGTTACGAAGAACCCTACCTCACAAATAGAGAAAAACCCAAAACATGGAGAGAAAAATCAATACAAAGTTGGAACAAATGAAATCTTGACAAACTGTAGTGACCCTCCCACAATTCCAATGAGCCGCTACACACAAAATTCAAAGGACCAGTTCACTCCCAACAAATAAAATTTGAATCTCTCCATAAGAGGTTTTCTAGAATTTTCTCAATTCATAAAATTAAAAGTGAGTCAAAATGAATTCAACTTCCAACCATAAACGCACTTTTTCAAAAAGGCTAAAAAGAATAATTTAAAAATCAATTAAAAGAAAATCACTTAAGGCCCAATAGTCAAATTCCCAAAGTGCCAATATTTAAATTAAACCAATTCAAACGCCTAAGGCACATTTTCCACACACACACACACATTAAAATAACTTAACACAATAATGACCCCTATTGATTACCTATATACACATACATTTATTGGTCTCACACAATATGCAAATGAAGTTCAAACTTTACCTTCACGGTAATTAAAGGTATAATAATGCAATCAGGATACACTATTCCAACTAATAATAATATTGGCTAAATCATGAATGAACGGTTGGAGCTTTTTATTGTACAATCCTTTATAGCAGCAATGCTTGACTCTATGCAACCCAAATCCTGACTATGCTAAGAAATAAGTACAATTAATGAGGATTAAATCCTCATTCACTTTGAGCTCCACAAGCTCAGACGGGTGTACCTAACTTCTTCCTTCAATATTTAGTAATTTCTTAAACATGCAGGAATAACAGATGTAACATAAAATGTAAATGATAATAGTTTGTATAAGGATTTGATGGGAACCACACAATCCATCATATCAGACTAGTGCCCTATCCAATGGGTATGGAGTCACTTAATATGCAAATATCTTTAATAACAAAGATACATCATAACAAAGATACATCAAATGTAAAACCTGCAAATGATCATTGAATCATAACTATGCCATACACAATCCGTTCACACTTATTAAAAGAAAAAATAATCATCAAATCTGTTACAACCATCTACTCACTGAAACTACCTTAAGGAATTTAATTCTCTCCTTGAAAGAAACCTTAAACTAGTTAGACACTCTGCCTTACAATGTGATGGACTGATACGTCCTTAACAACCAATCCAAATAAGTACAAAGCTAGAACAAAGACAACTATTCAATCATATCACACAAATGACAGGAAGTACAAACATATATCGATATCAAAGAATCAATTAAATATGAAATCAGAGCCAAGAAGACTAGTGACAATCTTAATCAAAATATGCAGAGCTTTACAAGCCTTTTGTGGGATAAAATTCCCATCACTCCAAAGTGATCCTGGAGATCCTTTTATAGAAACAAGGATTGCAACAAGCTTCAGATCCTCTAGGGTTAGAGCTAAACAATTTAGATATGATAGAGGAAATTAATTCATTCCAACAACCAAGCAGCTCTGTCATCAGCAAGTTGAGACCTTCCTTTAATTCATCCCGTTGAAAAAATCTGATCAAGCTGCCATCCATCTTGGGGAACTGAAGAACAAATCCCTGTAGAAGGAACAATGAAAGGAATGCTTTATTTGCATTAATTACCTTAGGGAGATTTGGCCCTTCACAACTGCAATACACCAACTAAACCTTCTTTAAAACCTTTTCTCCTGAAGAACACAACCTGATCTCTTTTATATAACTCTGGAAAAGACCTTTCATTAATGACAAAGAACAAGAAAAGATAGAACTAGGGCTTAAAGAGGATTAAGAAACTGATCAAAAACCCTAAAGAAACATTCTTCGCATAAATGCATTTAACACTACCCAAGTTTCCTTCACACAGCATCCAACAATTGTACAAACACAACCCAAAAGATCAAATTCATCAATTTATTGCTTTGCAACAAATGACACAATCCACCACTTTGAAACCCTAATTAAAACCATTTAAATATTTGAAAATTGGTTGCTACGGCTACACCTGGCATGAAAAATATCATTAGTGGTCCAAAGTGAGTCTTTTCACAACTTTAAAATAGAGTCGTAGATCTCTTTTTAAGTTACACGTGAGCCAATGATCATATCTAGACACGCATCGCTCCATCGTGATGCCTTGAAAAATATCTCTCAATCACTTTTTGTTTGAGTCTTAATGCCCACCGCATGATCAAGATACATCTAACTGCAGATTAATCTCCCTGAGCTAGACCACCTTTCCATGTGTTCGCCTATCGTGAACCTGCAATAACTTGTGATCACTTTACATCCATGAGATCACGCACATCATGCAATCAAAAGAATCTGATGGTACCACCATAATACTTCCAATATTTACTGTGTCCCACCATCAGCTTTGTTTCCTATCGAAAAGCCGCGAACAATAAACAACTTGCATCTTTCTCATGGCGGAAAAGCACCATCTGTTAGATCTTAAAGATCTAACCATCCATAAACAACCTTGGTAACCCGACATCATTGGTCCCACATACCTCTACGTGGCACAAGGGTTTGATCCCATGATTGATAAATAGACAACATCTTTGGTATAGTAGAATCACGTGAACAACACGATCAAATCAGATTTAACGGATCATTAAACTGTCTGTAAGCTCAACCACTTTCCACATGGAACACATGCGTAAACCCACAAAGGTTATTTGTCGAGTATTTCATATTCAAGGCATAACACCTATCGGTGGATTAAAATAGATCAGACGGTCAAGATCATCGTTTCTAGTCATTGAAGGAGGGACACTTGGAATCACAACGTGATGCCTTGAAAGATAAAGGGACTGCATCTCGCGATTAAGGGATCAGGACAACCGTCATATCAAATGAGACTTGCATGACACATGCATTAAAGGGATAATTCACTGTGGGGACATTAGACTTAGGGAAAAAAATAAAAAACATAAGCCCCGCTAAGACTTAGGAAAATTTAAAAGGTGGCCCCTCTCGACGACTTAAGACCCATCAGATGACAACTTAAGAACACATGGGTTTTAAGATTTAAGTGACCCAAAAAGGTAACTCAGTTTTATAACAAATGCAAGAGACCTCGAGTTTTTTTTCATGACATAAACCAAGGGTTTTAGGACTAGACCTAAAACATGGTAGAAACATTGAAAGATCTAGCAACAAGGAAAAGTATTTGCAACCCTAACCAGATCCAGAACATAAACATGCCAAATGGAGAAAATATGACCAATCGTGACTCTGACTGAGGATGCTTGATTGCAAGATCAAGGCAAGAATTTACAACTCTGGGAAAAGAAGACCAGGGACAAGACAAAGCTCTGCAGAAAAAAAACTCAGGAATATATACAAATGTACATCCTACAGAAAACCAACACACTTAAAACCAACTAGCTATATACATGACTAATGTGCATGGAAAGAAACCTTAGTTAAAGAAAGGATTTAGGAATTGTTCATGCAATGGAAATTCCAATACCTCATCATCCAGATTTCTCAAGAAATATGAATCCTTACCATGTTTCTGATGAATAACACAAGGCCCTAACCATAAGGATTCAAAATTCTTACATTTCCCTTTGTCTTCATCTTTAGCATTCCACTGCAATACCATGTCATCTGGCTGAAACCTTATATTGATGGCTCTCTTGTCAAACAAATACTTTATTTTCTGTTGACTCTTCAAGTTTTTCTTCTACCCCTCTCGTCTGATTTCTTCCAATTCAACCAATTGGACTATTCTGTTATGCATGGCATCACTCACTTCCAACCCTTCATCCTCAATGAATTTATAAACATGAAGCAAATTATTCAATGGTAATCTAGCCTACATACCATATACCAATTCAAAAGGGGACTTGTCAGTAGCCTTTTTCACAGTTACTTTATCAATCCATAAAGCTATTTTTAACTTAGAATGCCAATCTCTTTTGTTTGTTGTCAAAGTTTTCTTCAAAATCTGCAGAATGCTCTTGGATTTTGCTTGTCCATTAGCTTGTGGGTGGTATGGGGAAGAGTATGAAATCATAATTCCATATTTGTCAAAAAATTCCTTAAGCTCTTCTGACCTGAAACACATAGCATTGTCTATTATCAATTTGATAGGGACACCAAATCTGGTCAGAACATTTTCCATCAGAAACTCAATGACAACTTTACTAGTTGCCTTCTTAGTAGGAATTGCCTGTATCCATTTGTGAAGTAATATGTGGTAGCCAATATCCAACTATGTCCACCACTATATTTTTTTTGAAAATTCCCCAATGAAATCAATCCCCCACATGGAAAAAGGTGCCCCATCCACTATTGGATTTAGCAACAAAGAACCTAAATACTTTAGCTTGGAAGCAAATCTCTGACATGCTTCACACTTTCGTATAAACTTAAAAGAATCTTTAAATAAACAGGGCCAAAAATAACTAGCCCTAAGGATCTTGTGAGCACTAGCCTTAGTATAATAATGTCCACCATACACACCAGCACGCATTTCTTTTAAAACCTTTTCAGTTTGCCATTCATCTAAGCACAACAAAAGTACACAATTTTTGTCTTTCCAATATAAGTCTCCCTGTACTAATGTGTATTTTTGGGCTTGCAACCCAAGGGTTATTTTCTGATTATCAGTCATAGTCTCAGGGCATTTGACATTTTTTAGAAAGTATATAATATCAACATAGTAGGGTTGTCTTTCATTACTAGTCATTGTTATATCATGTATTCCTACATTATTTACCTGAACCAAATCCATATTCTCTTCAGTCATTAGCTTTTCCAGGCCTAATCCTCATACTAATTTGGTAATATGGATTTCCAAATTAAACTCTTGAATCCTATTGATCCATTTGCATCGTTTGCCAGTAACCTCTGACTGGGTGAGAATGCCCTTGATTGTTGCATGAGGTACATGTACAATCACCTTTGCACAAACCAGATAAGGTCTAAATGATTTCACAGCTTTAACTAGGGCATATGCTTGTTTTTCCATCATCTTGTAGTTCAACTCTGCAGCTTGGAGAGATTTACTGAAAAATGCAATGGGATGGTCATGCCCCTCTTCATCTTTCTACAGTAACATAACAACAATTGTATGAAAAGATGCAAAATAAAATAATGAAAATGGCCTACTGTAATCAGGAGACCTCAAAATAGGTGCTTCTTGATTTTCTCAAAAGCAAATTGTGCTCCTTCATCCCACCCAAACTTTGCATCTTTCTTCTACAACTTAATTATAGGCTTAACAATTTATGCAAAGCTAGCAATAAAACTCCTCACAAAATTAATCTTTCCTAAGAAAGATTGCACTCCTTTGACATTCTTTGGAGCAGTGACCTTACGAATTGCTTCTATCTTTTCTGGGTAAATTCTTACTCCTTCCTTTGGCACAATATGTCCCAACAACTTTCCTTCTATTACTGCAAACTGACATTTCTTAGGACTCAAAGAAACACCATATTCCAAATACTTGCTAAAAATATTTTCTAAATGACCACAATGATCCTCCACTTTCTTGGAATATGTTGTCAAATCATCTTGATAAATCAACATAAATAAATCAATAAATTTTTTGAATACAACATCCATAGCTCTCTGGAATGTTGCCCCTGAATTTATGAGACCAAATGACATTCTAAAATACACATATGTACCCCAAGGAGTAGTGACTGTAGTTTTAAATTGCTCTAATTCCTTTACTAACACTTGGTTGTAACCTGAAAAACCATCCATCATTGATAATAAATCACAACCAGTAACTTTGTGCAACATTGCCTCCATGTTAGACAAAGAATAATTATCCTTTAAAGATGCAATATTCAAGTTCCTAAATTAGCACAAATCCTTATATCACCATTTGTTTTCCTCACTGGGACCAAATTAGAGACTCGGGTTGAATGTCTTATGGGTTGAATAATTCCTGCATCCCTCAACCTCATTAATTCTTGTTGCATCTTGGGGGCCAATAGTGGGTTGATTGGTCTCTGCTTCTGTCGGAATGGCTTAGGAACTAGTTTAAGTGGGATCTCATGCTGGAAAAGGTCTTCCCTATAGGATTTTAGGTCCTCATATGACCAGGCAAACACATGCTTGTGTTTTCTTAACAACTTTATCAGATTTTCCCTTACATGGGAATCTAACTTCTTTCCAATATATACCATATGAGGTGTTGTTTCTAATCCTAGATTTACTTCCTCCATATTTATAGATAATCATCTTGATCACTGAACAATTCTTCTAATTCTACTAGCCCCTTAGGAATTTGATTAGAACCTAACTAGGCTACCTCATTGCCAAAAACAATATCCTTGCCATCAATCACCTCAACTAAAGCATTACAATCTACATGTTGGCCTTCATAATGGTCAACGCACTAAATAAACCTGAGGATATCCTGGTCATCCTCAAAAACTTGCTAGTTGTAAACATTATCAGATATAATTGGTCTACTTTTAACTTCCACAATTGATACACCACTCAAGGTCAAATCACCATTCTTTAAAGTAACATTGGCCAGGAAATCATCCATGATTTTTTTTGACCTTTCTATCCATTCAATGTTAAAGGCATTAAAATATTCAATCTAATCCATAATAACATGCTTGTACATCTTTAATCTATCATTTTTTACAGCATACTTGGATCTAACTTGTGATACTACTAGCTCAGAATCTCCAAAAAAATTTAGGCACTTCATACTATGCTTAGTAGCAATATTTAACCCAAAAAATAGAGCTTCATACTCAACGGTATTATTGGTACACTGAAAAGTTAACACGAAAGAGTATTTGAATGTAAGTACCCGATGGAGAAATAAATAGAACACTAGCTCCTGATCCTTCTTTCGAACAAGCTCCATCAAAGTACATCTGCCACAAGCCACCTTGTTGTGTCTTCAGCTCTCCAACTAATGGATCAATATTTTTGCATTGTGGAAATATCTTCTCAACTCTGAAGTTTTCCATATCCACATCCACACAATAATTAAGCATATCATTTTGCACTTTTTCAACAGTCACTGGTGCTCGTGGATCTCTATACATTTTTAGTTCATTCCCATTTATTGGGATTGTTGCATAAGATAAGTCCAATTGTACATGACCTCCAACTGCTGCAGCCCATATTCTAGACAATAGCATACCATAATGGGGTTGGGTATCTAAAACAACTACATCCATTTTGTAAGTTGCCTCAAGAAAGGCATCCATCTTAACCTCAACTCCTTTCAGAGTTCCAACCACATGGACCTCTCTGTTGGCCATGGAATAACACCTTCCAAACAAGTATCAACATCCATGCCCAATTCTTTCATTACTCCATATGGCATTACATTTGCAGTGGCAACATAATCAATCATACATTTTTTTACAAGTTTATTGTTTATCACCAAGATTACATAGAAAGGATATACTTGGGAGGGTTCTTGGGTAATCATATTACCCACATATAAGATAGAGGTTTCTGGCTCATGACTAACACCCTTCATTTTTCTCTCCCTTTTATCATCAACAAAGACATCAACTATCCCCTTGAAAAATGACATTGCAGCCTCTCTATGTTCCTTTATTTTTAACATTTCAATCAAGGGAATTGAAACTTTCATTTATGTAAGAGCATGTTTCATAATAAACATAGGTAATCCAGACAATATGTCATATGCGCTCTTACCTTTGCTTCCCTTGTCAATAACAACTTTCTTATCAACTTTTACCTCCTTCTTTTCTCCTTGAGCAGAAGAAGGCTCTCCTTGTTTTTTACCTTCCTTCTTATTTTCATCTTTGCTTTGAAATCCTGCAGCAACCTTTGAGGCACTTTCTTTAATGAACACAGAAGCAGGCTTACCTTGACCAAACTCTACCCTCCTATTTCTCAAGTTGTAAGCACTCCTAGCTTGATTGATTGCTGCTATGGTCAAAGATATTTTTTCCTCCTCACTAGGCAATCTAAAATGAGGATGCACTCTATCATCACCTGAAGTATAGATAGTATTTTGCTGGATAGTATCATTTTCATCATTTGAATAAGAGAAAACTTATTGTTGGTATCTTTGGAAATGTCCTTTCTTAGTATCTACATCTGTGGCTGGGTCATCATCTTCAGAAGACCACATACCATTATGCTTGTTCATAGTGAACATATTTACCATAGGGTCTTCTTGTTCTAGGCTCATCTGCTCACTATTGTCCTTCATTTGTTGAGCTAAAGCTTGAGCAACAACACATTAAAAATAAGAGTGGGGCATATTTCAAGCATCACACCAAGGGGTATTTTCTACATTATGTGCAACATTTCTTTTCAAAGGATCAGGGGTTACCTTATTCTTTTAGTTCTCCTAACTTTTAACAATAGGCCTTCCATCTTTCCAATTTGTCTTGTATGGCATATCCCTCAAATTTGGGAATCTATCATACCTTTGATATTGATACCTATTGTCACAAGGAGCTCGGTCATTTTTATCAACCTTGCCAGTAAGGTCTTTTACTTCACTTACCAATTTATCCACCCTATCCTCCTCCTTGGCAGGTTTACTTCTTTGTCCTTTTATATCCTTCCGCAACCTTCCATCTTCTCTCTTTCCCATTTTTCCCGAGGCTTGCCTATTTCTTTTAATGTTTATAGCCATTTTATAAGCATCCCTTAGACTATGTGGACTCTTATCCCTTAAAAGGTATGACATCTTTCCTTCTATAGCATTGAAATATGTAGTTAAACATACTTGCTCATCTAGTCTCAAAACCTGAAATAACTTGTTCATGGCCTTTTGAAACCTATTATTGAAATCTGCCATACTTTCATTTGGGAACTTCTTAATATTATTAAATTCATTCAACATAAAACATGAATTAACTTGTTCATGATATTGTTCCCTAAAATATCCAACAAGCTCTTCCCAAGATGCTACACTTTTTCAAGTAAATTCCTATACCAATCTCTAGCATCTTCATCCAAAGATTGAACAAATAATTTCATGAGTACATCCTCATGATAAATATCAAAGTCAGTCATCTTGTCAGTAAATGCTTTAAGGTGTCCTTCACAAGTTATAGTATTATTGCCACTAAATCTAGGGACTTTATCTCTTACCTCATTTTGGATGACATTTGGGTAACCAGGAATGCCATCAAAGAACAATGGACGGTACCTATCCAAATGGATAGGTCTCTTTGAAATTTTGTAGTAGCATGAGCTCCACTTACTCCTACTGCATCTCCCTGATTTGTTGTGTTGTTTGATACTGTTATACACTGAATTTGCGCCTCTGATCTCAAGCTCTCTTGGTCTTGATAATCCAGTATAACAAGGGAATCATCTCAAGGTTGTGGGACCTTATGCTAACTGAGATGAGACCTCCAGATTCTA
>MU223866.1:1264526-1278841 GCA_018584345.1 Thuja plicata | reverse complement strand
GAAAGGGTCTAGGCCACCTTTTGGCGGGAAACACAAAATTTGAAAGATAAGCCTGAGAAGTAAGAGATAGATGGTCACATAGAGCAGACTAGGCCAAATTGCATAGGATATAAAAATTTGGTTAACAGATACAGTAGCAACAGAGTAACCACCAATCATTTGTACACCTTGAGCTGGATCAAGAGTCTGATTGATTTGACTAGGACCACCTACTTGTGTAGCACTTGTTCTCGTAGTATTACTTGTAGTGATACTTAAGAAGGCTATCTTGTTTTTTTTTTTTTTTAATCTCAGCAATTGCTGCTTCCAATTCAGCCTTTTCCAATTGCTTGGCAAGTTCTTCCTTGACCCTCCTGGCCTCCTCTAACTCAAGTTGTGCGTTCAACATCCCATTTAAAGAAACCTCCTTTGGTTTTGGTTCTTCACTATGAATACCAGACGCCTCATGCTTTCCCTTATTTTTACGGTCTTGAGTAACAAATATTTGGCAGATGATAGGTTGTTCCTCAACCCTCTCAGGTTCTTCAACATTATTTATTGCCATTTGTCTCAGCAATTGCCTTCTTAACTGATCATTTTTGATGTGCTTTTTTCTTATCTTAGCTTCCTTTTCTTTGTTTCTCTGTTGTGTGATGACAAATTTCTCTTGGAGTTTTCTCTTCATTTCAACAGCTGCTTCATCAAGACTTTTTGAATCTGGGAGGGTGGTGTCAGATCCCTCCTCCTCTCTTTCACTAGGAGAATTATAATCTTCATATGCACCTAATCCCAAGTTTGTAGCCTCTTCATATTCTGATACATTTTCTTCATGACTATGTGGGACTGGATCCTCTCCCCTAATGTTCTCCTCTTGTCTCTTAATTTGAGTAATTCCTCTATCATTCTTTCCTTTTCTTGACTGATCTCCTCTAGAGGTAGTTGGAAGTCCATCTTCCAACTTTTCCTCGAGATGTTTTCTCTCCCACGATCTGGTTTTTCTATTATTCATATTGAGGAAGCATGTATAGAATTATATATATTGCTCAACACTACTGCAAAGATTTGTCAGAGTCGCCACCCAAAACAAGTTGGGAAAATACAACACTAACTTAAATGAATACTGTAAAAGGTTTCACGAGACAAGGACAACAACAAGGATTTCGGTAAGAGTAACTCTATGCTTTGTAAGCGCAAATAAAAGGCTTTAAGTTCATACAAATTTAAATCCCAAGAAATTCCTTGAAAGGTTTACAAGATTTTTTCTTCTCTAGTTCCCCAGCAGAGTCGCCAATTTGTTGGAGATTTTTCTTGCAGAATCCTTTATAGAAGAAATGATTGACTCTATGCAACCCAAATCCTGATTATGCCAAGAAACAAGTTCAATTAACAAGGATTAAATCCTCATTCACTTTGAGCTTCACAAGCTTAGACGAGTGTACCTAACTTCTACCTTCAATATTTAGTAATTTCTAAAACATGCATGCATAACAGATGTAACATAAAATGTAAATGATAAAAGTTTGTATAAGGATTTGATGGGAACCACATAATCCATCATATCAAACCAGTGCCCTATCCAATGGGTATGGAATCACTTAATATGCAAAGATCTTTAATAACAAAGATACATCAAATGTAAAACCTGCAAATGATCATTGAATCAGACTATGCCTTACACAATCCATTCACACTTCTTAAAAGCATAAATAATCATCAAATTTGTTACAACCATCTACTCACAAAAACTACCTTAAGGACTTTAATTCTCTCCTTGAAAGAAACCTTAAACCAGTTAGACACTCTGCCTTACAAAGTGATGGACTGAGATGTCCTTAATAATCAATCTAAATGAGTATAAAGCTGGAACAAAGACAACTATTCAATCATATCACACAAATGACAGGAAGTACATACATATATTTATATCAAAACATCAATTACTTATGAAATTAGAGCCAAGAAGACCACTGGCAGTCTTAATCAAAATATGTAGAGCTTTACAAGCCTTTTGCGGGATAAAATTCCCATCACTCCAAAGTAATCTTGGAAATCCTTTTATAGAAATAAGGATTGCAACAAGCTTCAGATCCTTTAGGGTTAGGGCTAAGAAATTTAGATAGGACAGAAGAAATTAATTCATTCCAATAACCAAGCATCTTTTTAATCAGCAAGTTGAGACCTTCCTTTAATTCATCTTGTTGAAATTTTTTTGATCAAGCCGCCATCCATCTTGGGAAACTGAAGAACAAAGCCCTGAAGAAGGAACAATGAATGGAATGTTTTATTTGCATTAATTACCCTGGGGAGTTTGGCCCTTCAGAACTGCAGAACACCAACTAACCCTTCTTAAAATCCTTGGCTCTTGGAGAACACAACCTGGTCTCTTTTATATAACTCTGGAAAGGACCTTTCATTAATGACAAAGAACAAGAAAAGATAGAACTAGGGCTTAAAAAAGGATTAAGGAATTGATCAAAAACCCTAAAGAAACATTCTTCGCATAAATGCATTTAACACTGCCCAAATTTCCTTCACACAACATCCAACAACTATACAAACACAACCCAAAAGATCAAATTCATCGATTTATTGCTCTGCAACAAATGACACAATCCATCGCTTTGAAACCCTAATGAAAACCATTTAAATATTTGAAAATTGGTTGCAACGACTACACCTGGACCAAAAAATATCATCGGCTACCCAGATCGAATCTTTTCACAACTTTAAAACGGAGTCGTAGATCTCTTTTTAAGTTACCCGCGAGCCAACGATCATATCTGGACACGCGTTGCTCCATTACAATGCCTTGAACAATATCTCTTAATCACTTTTTGTTTGAGGCTTAACGCACATCGCACGATCAAGATACATCTAACTGCAGATTAACCTCCTTGAGCTCGACCACCTTTCCATGTGTCCGCCTGTTTTGAACCCGCAATAGATAACTTGTGATTACTTTACATCCACAGGATCACGCACACTGTACGATAAAAACAATCTGACGGTCCTGCCATAATAATTGCAATATTTACTGTGTCCCACCATCAACTCCATGTCCTCCTATCGCAAGCCGCGAATAATAAACAACTTGCAACTTTCTCATAGGGGAAAAGCACTATCTGTTAGATCTAAAAGATCTAACTATCTAGAAACAACCTTGGTAACCCGACATCATTGGTCCCACATACCTCTACGTGGCGCAAGGGCGTGATCTCATAATTGATAAACATACAACATCTTCAGCATAGCGGAATCACACGAACCACATGATCAAATTGGATTTGACGGATCATTAAATTGTCAATAAGCCTGACCATTTTCCACGTGGCACACAGGCGTAAACCCGCAAAGGTTATCTATTGAGAATTTCACATTCAAGGCATAACGTCTGTCCCTAGATTAAAATAGATCAGATGGTCAAGATCATTGCTGCTAGTCATTGATGGAGGGACACTTGACATCACGACATGATGCCTTGAAAGATAAAGAGATTGCATCTTGCGATTAAGGGATCGCAACAACTGTCAGATCAAATGAGACTTGCACAACTCATGCGTTAAAGGGATAATTGACTGCGGGGCATTAGACATAGGGAATAAAACAAAAACATAAGCCCTGCTAAGACTTAGGAAAATTTAAAAGTGTTCCTGCTCGACGAATTAAGACCCATTGAATGACAACTTAAGAACACATGGATTTTACGATTTAAGTGACCCAAAAAGGTAACTCAATTTTATAACAAAAGCAAGAGATTTAGAGTTTTTTGTGATGACATAAACCAAGGGTTTTAGGACCAGACCTAAAACATGGCATAAACATTGAAAGATCTAGCAACAAGGAAAACCATTTGCAACCCTAACCAGGCCCACAACATAAACATGCCAAATGGATAAATATGACCAACATGACCAATGTACCTATTTTGTGTGCCACTATCGGGGATAAAGACACACTCATACCTATGAAGCCAGGTGAAGTCAATGTCTAGTACCTGTTTATTGAAACACGCACACATTAAGTGTAGTTGCTCACTGTATAATTAAAATAATCTAAAATATTCCTAATGAGAGGATGTTTTAGCAATGTAATCATTCATATGTATTTGAATGTTACAAAGTCATTCCTTTCATATTTAATCCTTAATATGCATCATAAATTTAAATATTTATTTAAACCAAAGCATTAGACAACATTTTATGATATTTAGAGCACATATCAAATAAAACCTGAACAAATGATAACCAAACACAATAAGGCATAAAATTAGGACGACCACTGACACAATGATCCAATCTCAAACACAAGCATCCAAGTATCAATTGTGATATCAAATCAAGTAAGAATAAAGCCATAATACAAGGGCAACATGACATTGCACTAGTATGCTCTATTGGCTTGATTGCAAAGAGCGCAGATCGCTAGATGATATGAGACGTGCCACACAATCTATACTAGAGCACAAAGCTCAAAAAGGTATAATAACCACAAAGGACAACAATTTTTGGCAATAACTAGCTAGGCACACAAACCGTAAAACCAGTTTAAAACTCAAAGTTTGGATCATAGTAGTAAGTAGGCGGAATGTCCTCAATCAATTATGATTGCACAATCCAACTAGAAACATGACAAAAAACCCAAACTAATATTTTAAATGCACCAAACATGACAACAACTCAATTTTAAAGGCCACTCAAATCGAGGACATCTAAAAAGTACTTAAAAAACAAACTTGGAATCTCACAATTCTGGGAAAACCCATTGGTTCTCATACACCCAACAACCCAAAAATACAATAAAATTTACAAACTGAGATTGTAAGAGAAATTAGGCAGCCTAACGGGTCAAAAAATTCATTCTCAAAATCACAAATATATGTAAGCCCAATGAGGAGCCAAATAAACTCAAATAAGTGGAGAAAGCATAGATATACATCCCACAAATAATTCCCAACAAGAATCAAGTTATTGCATGAAGTAATGAGGGAGTTACAAAGAGCCCTACCTCACAAACAGAGAAAAACCCAAAACGTGGAGAGAAAAATCAATACAATGTTGGAGCAAATGAAATCCTCAACAAACAGTAGCAATGCTGCCACAATTCGAACGAGCCACTACCCACAAAATTTAGAGGACCAGTTCACTCCCAACAAATAAAAATTAAATTTCTCCATAAGAGGTTTTGTAGAATTTTCTCAATTCACAAAATTAAAAGTGAGTCAAAATGAACTCAACTTCTGATCATAAAGCACTTTTTCAAAAAGGCTAAAAAGAATAATTTAAAAATTAATTAAATAAAAATCACTTAAGGCCCAATAGTCAAACTCCCAAAGTGCCAACATTTAAATTAACACACACACACACACACAAACCAAAAAAAAAAAAAAACAACAAAAAACAAAAAACAAAAAAACAAAAAACAAAAAACAAAAACACAATTATGATACCATTGATCACCTATATGCACATACATTTACTGGTCTCGCACAATAAAAGGTATAATAATGCAATCACGATACACAGTTCCAACCAAGAACAATATTGGCTAAATCATGAATGACCAATGTAGCTATTTTGTGTGCCACTGTTGGGGATAAAGACATGCTCAGACCTGTGAGCCTAGGTGAAGTCAATGTTTAGTGCCTGTTCACTGAAACATGCACATATTAAGTGTAGTATCTCACTGTATAAATAAAATAATATAAAATACGTCTAATGAAAGGATGTTTTAACAATGTCATCATTCATATATATATTTGAATGTTATGAAACCATTCCTTTTATATTTAATCCTCAATACACATCATAAATAAATATTTATTTAAACCAAAGCATTAAATAGCATTTTGCGACATTTAGAGCATATATCAAATAAAACCTGAACAAATGATAACCAAACACAATAAGGCACAAAAGTTGGATGACCACAGACTCACCCATTAGAGAATTGACTAAATATCTCAATAGCCACTGATACAATCATCAGTGAATCTCATGAAAACATATTAAGATGAACATAATCAAAATATCCTCAGATATGAAATAAACCAAATACCATCATAGCATCAACAATGATATCATGAATGAGCACAAGGATGTACTATAATCAGGTGCATTTCACAATGCCAATATAGAATCACATAACATGGTCTAACATCTTGAATCAGGAATGCAACAAGCCACAACATAATCATATCACCTAGAGGGCACCAATGATTCTCGGGTCCAACATGGTCATAGAGTATAAACATATATCCATCCAAACATAAGGTAAGCACCATCAGTTACATAAAACAACAATGAAGTATCCACAACCGACACAAGTCATCACAAAAAAGATCTCATCCAACTACACATAGCAACCACCACAACATAATGCCAAAGCTACATCCATAAGGATGTAATGTAGGTAGCAAACAAGAGAGGCACTACACGATATACCTCACAACTCCACTGTGCATATTTAAAACTAACTCATCACATATTTTTTAATAAAATGACATCCAAATCCATATCCTTAGGATCTAAAGCCTTCACATCAAGAAAATATGGTAGTCATTTTGTTGTGCAAAATACATCCATGTATAAATATATATATTGACTCTAGTTTAATAAAAATACATCTAAATCCATATCCTTAGGATCTAAAATTCTCACATCAAGCAAAATATGTTATAGTCATTTTGTTGTCCAAAAGATATCCATGTATAAATATATTTGGCTCTAATTTAATTAAAAGACATCCAAACCATATCTTTAGGATGTAAAGCTCTCACATCAAGCAAAACATGTTAGTCATTTTGTTGTGCAAAATATATCCATGTACAAATATATTTGACTGTCATAACTCTAAATTGTTAAAAAATACAAAAATATTTTGTTGGTATTTGATATTTCATTACAGAAACCAATAAGAATATTTTGTAAGTCTTAATATTTAAAACTTATCGAAAATACAAAATTATTTGTAAATTTAATATACTCTGTAAAAAAAATATAAACCTTCAGCAGCTTTGTTCTTGTGTTGATAAAAAAAAACCTCTTAAAAAATTTAATATACTCTTCAAAAAATAATTATAAGGATGATTAATTAACTTATTACAATGGTCTATCTTTAGATTAGAATGATAGTATAATCTTATCTTAAATGAAGCAAATGTATGGAGAACAACCAATCCCATGGATTACTTATTATTATTATTATTATTATATTATATCATGTTGTTTTGTTTTGAAGCCCACAGAGCCTCCGGTTAAAAAAATAGGGGAAAAAAAAGGGAACACATCCCGCTATCATGTTGAAAATCCTTGTCATAGGTTCGAATCTGCGGAGTGTCCTCGCATCTGCTCCGCTGTGGAAGGATCAGAGATCACTTGGCCATGGCAAGTTAAAAAATGCAACAGTTTACAGCCCACTTACACTCGCCGTTGAAAAAGCAGGACCAATTTCCTCTGGATTTGTCTGCCTTTCGAATTCGTGGGAGGACGAAGATAATGATGAGTATGTGAAGGATTTGAGAGTTCCAGATGAGTGGATGACACCCTCTACTGCGCTCCAGGTATTTCTGTTTCATTGACTGATGGAAGTTTAACTGGAAAATTTGGTTAAGTAATTTCGTGCTCCAGTACATCATTTGCAGCAATTAGAATACACGGAAAGGGCCGCCAAATTGAAGAAAAGATTCAGCAAATTTTTGAATAAGTAAATGACCGCTCCGGTTAAGTTTCATAGATTAAATCTGGGAGTAGAGCATTGAGTAATTCTCTATGTAAATTATGTTTAAGCAGTTTCAAAGAAGGTCACAGATGGAGCGAAGCTTAGTGACGCATTTTGTTGCTTCTAGCAGGAGTACTATATATGCCTGTCTCGTATCTGCTGTTTGTTTTGTCTTCTCTGTGTGGAGGGTGATAAAAAAATGGAGAAAACTAGCTCAGTCTCAGTTTGGTTTCCTCTAATTAACGTGAGATATGGCGAGAGTTGAATGTGTGAAGTCCAATTGTCATTTGACCATTCCTCTTCTTCCTCCTCTTCATTTACTTGATGTCTCTTCATATTTGGAGAGTTGAAACATTTGTATAAATGATGTGAAGTGCTCTGTAGTAGCTCTAACATTGAATGTAAGATATTGCCCTGCTTTTATGTGGATATAGTCTTTAATGACGAAACAATAATAAACTGTAATATATTCTTTAATGGTGAAACACATAATTAACTGTGTTATGCCTATATTTTGATTGTCTCTGTTTTTCATATTGCTGTTTTGTGTAATTTAAATATTCAATCTGTTTCTTAAACTCAACAATTGGTACCGGAGCGAAGGAGACGTTGTGGGGAAATTGTGGAGAAATTGAGAAAAGATGGAGAAGAGGATAAATAGAGAATTGAAATTTTTTTGGGACAAAACTTTGGAATGTGGAAGCTATAGATAGAAGCTTTGCTAGTTCAAAATGACCGTGCAATAATGCTGGAAGGAAAAACAAAGAAGCCAATTGTGATGTTTGATAAGGAGTGGGAGAATTTGGACCAGAAGGCAGTGGCAACCATCATTCTCTCTCCAACACTGTGGTGTTCAGTGTTGTAATGGAGAAGACATCAAAAGGTCTCTGGGATCGTTTATCCAATATGTATAAAATGGCTTCGGCATCAAAACAAAGTTTTTTTTATTGAAGAAGCTATACAAGAAGATCAAGGAAGGTGGAATCGTGTGAAACTATTTAAACAAATTTAATACATTGATCAACCAATTAATTTCTGTGAGCATAAACTTGGATGATGAAATCAAGGCCATTTTGTTACCATGCTCTCTACTTGATAGCTGGGAAGTAGTTGTATGGCTATTAACAACTCAGTGTCTGGCAAGAAGGGAAGTGTATTAAAATCTGATGATGTTATCGAGACTCTTCTCAGTGAGGATATTAGACGGAAGAATCAAGGAACTTCATTAGGAGACGCTTTGATAATTGGCAACAGGGGGAGATCACAAGAAAAAGAAAAGCGTGATGTCAAGAGACAGAGATAGCGTTTCCTGGTATTGTGACAAACAATGCTACATCAAAAGAAATTACTGGTCATTTAAAAAGGCTTAAAATCATTAAAAAAGAATGAAGCAAATGCAACATACGAATAAGGTGTAGGTGCTCTTATTCTAACTATAGGAGATTCTACAACTGATGTTTGGGTGCTTGATTTGGGAGCATCATTTCTCGCCATTTCCTGCAGAGTATTTCAAAAACGATCATCGAAGTGTTTATTTTGGTAAGGTTATTCTTGATGATAATAAATCTTGTGATATTATTGGCAAAGGGGATACTTTGTTTAAACTAAAAACTTAAAATAGATGGCTGCTATGGGATGTTAGATATGTCCCTCAACTCAAAAGATAATTGATCAACTCAAAAGATAAATGATCTTAGCTGGGCAATTAAATTCTCAAGGATGTAGAGTCACTTTCGAATCAAGTACATTGAAAGTGAGAAAAGGAGCCTTAGTAATTGCTAGGGGCAGCTTATTAGAGCTTCTATGGTAGTTGCAAACAATGACACAGAGCTTTGGCACAAGAGGCTCGGTCCCATGAGCAAGCAAGGCCTTAAGATTTTGCAAAAAAAACATCAACTTCTGAGGCTGCAATTGGTGGATTTGGAGATGTATGAGCTTGTATATATGACAAATAGATTAGGAACAAATTCTCTACCAAGGAACATGAGAAGAAGACACAACCATTGGAGCTAGTGCGTTTGGTCATCTTTGGTCACATGGAGATAACTTCAATTGGTGGGTTTAATTATTTTGCTACTTTTCTATGTGATTGCACTGGGAAGGTTTTGAGTGTATATGTTAAATAGAAAGGCTGAAGTATTTGACAAATTTAAGAATTTTAAAGCAATTTGTTGAAAACCAAATCGGAAATAAAATTAAGTGTTTGAAAATGGATAACGATGGTAAATTTTGTTCCATAGATCTGATTAATACCGTGTCGAGAATGCTATTAAATTTTTTCTGCTTTCACCACAAGAAAATAGTCTAGAGTTTGACTAGGACAATTTTGGAGAGAGCTCGTAGCATGCTCTCAAATGGAAGTTTGGGAAAAGAGTTCTGGGCACAGGCAATAAATACAACAGTATATTTAATTAATCGAGGTCCATCATCTCGGTTGGATTTTAAAATTCCTGAAGAGGAGTGGCTGGGTAAGAGGATTTCATACAATCATTTTCTGCTGTTTGGATGTGAAGCTTTTGTTCACATTCCAAAGATAAAGAATGAAGATGGAAGTGCAATCGAAATCGAAATGGTGTATCTTTGTTAAATACAGAGAGGAGAAACATGGTTGCAGGTTGTGGGATCCTAGATAATATGAAGTCGAGATATAATTTTTAATGAAAAAGTTATGCCTAATTTGTTTGAACATAGGTACACAGAAGTGATGAGGAGGTGGGAGAATAGAAGGATTATTTTTAGGAGGATAAGGAGAATCAAAGTGAAGAAGGCAAAGAAAGAGAGACTAGGTCACAACCTCAAAGCCTCAGTTAGAAGAATGCCCAAGTGCTTCAGACTTTGGCTCACTTTCAAGCCAAGAGATTAAAATTTCGCCCAATTCAAATCAATTCCAATTTTAAATCTATTCTAGAGAAATGTGAATCAATAGAAACCTCGATGAGGAATCAACAAAAGGGCTTGGACAAAGTCATAATTTCTACTAATGTTGTTCCTTCCCTTCGGAAAGGGAGGACTGTAATGTCCCTTTCCAAAGAGTAATCCGAAGTGACTAATTGCCTATTTTATTCTTGTAGGCTGAAGTCAAGTAAAAGGGAATTATTTAATATTATCCGATGGGGCATATTATATGAGTTATATTATTTAATATATTTGATAAAGTTTTATAAAGTGACTTAAGTGGAATATTAAAGGAGATTAATAGTTACTTTATTTCCCGAGTATAAAAAAATGTTAAAAGAATGGGAAATTCAAAAAGTTCTTCTAGTGGTTTCTAGGGATTATTATAAAAGAACATTTGAAGGCTCATTTTCACATGCTTGGATTATTTTCTTCCTTTTTGATTTTGGAGAGATTTTTTTGGGTTTGGCAACCCTAGAACAAAAACCCTAAGGGCAACTAGATTCAGTAGTGTGACTAATCTGCCCTAGCTAGTTTGTTGGAGCTTTCATTCGAATATCTCACATTGGAGTTAACGATTGAAGAGTAGTCAAAGTTATGAAGTCTTTGGCCAAACATAAATTTTAGAAGTTTAAGTCTTTGAAGATTGGTTTGGGAATGGATGGCATTTGCTATTCACAACTGCTGGGCGATTTATTATCTCAATGCCAATTACTATAATTGGAGAGCTAAAGATATTTAATGTGGGTTGAGTGGAGTACCAAGGTGGACGCTATGATAATGTTTTGCAAAATGTGGTGAAGTTCATGGTTCTTGTAGCTTCCAGCAAGGCGATGCATAGTGCTGCAATAAGATTTCCATTTCTGCTATATTCTCTTTCTAGTGGCAACATAACATGGCAAGTGAAGGATTGTAGGAACGTTGAGTTTGATAGTGTGAGCAGGCATAGGATAGTTGGTGATTCCTGTCATTTGGAAATATCAAATATCCTCTTTCAGGTGTGTAACATTGAACTCTATAGACCTCAAGTGGGCATGTAAATGAAGACAATGTGGTCTGATGAATAAACGTTTAGTTTGCTGCCTTGGCGTAGCAGTCATTCAGTCCAACAATGATTGTTGCAGATTTCTGAATCTGACCGTTGCTTGTAATAGACTCTATATTATTCAAATAAAGGTCAGAAATGTATTGCCTACTTCTGCAATTTCCAGCAAGGGTTTGTTTGGTTGCTGATACCACTGAAAGATCCCCAACCAAATCTGATCTTATTTTTCTAGTTTGTTTTGTTGCTGATTGGAGATGTTTTGTGTTGTTTGCAAGGAGTTTTGATTATAAGTTTCAATGCCAATGGTAGCTTGAATTTTGCCAGTTATTGTATGCAAATAAATATGATTTTTTGAACTTGAAATGCAAAAATATAAAGAACCGATAAGAAATATCAGAATTATGATTTTTTACAAACAACAATGCATCTATTCAAAATGAGATAATTAAATCACCACAACAGGAGTAGGCATACCAGGAAGTCCAACGCTCACTCCAACAATGGAGTTTTTATTGATAAAACACAATAAGATTCCCATCTTAGTAGGTGGTGCCAATAAGTTTTATTTGCAATGCTGATAGTTACTAAAAACAAATATGAAGAAATCTCAAACTCCTATGCCTGGCCTGCAGGCAAGATCACCCTGTGCCATCTGACAACTCTCAAATTGCATGTCTGATCCATCATAAATCACCGTTGTTTGAACGAAGCTCACAACTGATCTGCTGATAATTCTGATCTGGAAATGGCTGCATGAATTCCAAGGCTGGATTTAGGTTGTACGGCTGTAGGAGAATGAATATGGCCCTAGAAATGGTACGACTGCTGTAGAGGGATGTACGGCTGGTGAATATGCTTCCAACCTTCTCAGATTTGCCCAAAAACGTCCTCCAACTCCTGCAAGTTGAATTAATTACTTGATAATTGCTGTCAATTTGCCCAATGGTGAATCCTGGGTGAATTCATTGCAAGCTGGGGTTTTGTCCAACCTTTAGATCTTTAGGGAGTTTTCGTTCCGAGAAGCTCAATTTGCTGCTCAAACCCTTCTTAGAGCTCAAACCTCAAATCAGATGTAAAAATGAATGAATGGATGATCAAATGGCTGCTTTAATAATTCATTTTTTATTCATGTATTAATACCCCTCAATGGCCCTCTTTTAAAACAACCTTATCTCACTAGGACACAGGGTCCTTTTATGACTTTATTATTTAATTATGAAGTGACATTATTAATTACTTTATTTTATTTTATTAAATATTAAAGTCAATACTTTAATATTTAATTTTTATTCAAATCCCACCAGTTGGCCATACCAAACTAAAAACTAATGATGCACGTGCCATCCCAATGATGTCTAAATATGGCAAGCGAACTGACAGTCCCCTCTTAAAAATTAGAGATCCTCCCTAAAAAATAGGAGTTGCAACCAAAGCCTCCAGAATGATCCCTGATGTCCCCTGATGTCCCCTGATGCGTTCTAGTCAACTCCTAGTCAATCTCTAAAAAATAAGAATTCCTCTAAAAAATTAGGAGACTGTCTCAAACTGTCCAAAATGGCTTGTAAAGCTCCCTGCTAAACTCCACAACCCCTGGTTGGGTCCCCTTTCCGCTCTGCTGACCTACAGGAACCCTGATAGCAGGCCAACCCCTGCTGACAAATAGACTGTCTATGGAAGGGACATTACATCTATTTATATTGTAAAGAGAAATTTCGGAAATTGTAATCAAGTTGTAACAAATGATTGTAATGTTCTTAGTGTTGGTGCTTAGATCTTGTATTGTTGTTTTAGAAGAGTTGGTACTCTTATAAGGGATTTGGTGATTCCTTGGGTTGGCGCCCTAAAATCTTGTAAATTCTTCAACCATGAGGAGGCTGGATTAGGACAGTAGATCATAATAGCATTTCCCACTGTGATTTTCCCATCTTGGGTTTCCATGTAAAATCTTGTGCATTGTTTCTTGTGTGGTTGCATTGCTTTTGGTTTCAGTTTCATTTACTTTCAGATTTCAGTTTGAAGTTTGACAAGTTTTATTAAAAGTTAAATTTGTTTACTTTCCTCTAAGATTAGTTTAAGAGGTGTTTTTGTTTACCTTGTGTTGGTACTTAGTGTTGTACGTCTCAAATCTCTAAAGCTAGACCATTGTTGGAGTGCTAGGGGTGTCAAACTTAGAGCAACAAGCTTCTAACTAATGATGGAGTAGAGCAACAATGGATCGATTTTTTACAGTAGCTAATCTCTCAATCACTTCAGGTTGAGCTAGACCCAAGGGGGGCTTCTTGAGAGGCATCCTTAACAAGATTGATTACAACTGAAGATGTGCAAATAGACAAACCTGTAGTAGTGCCCAATATATCCTTGGTCCTAAAACCTGTCACTAAACCTAAGACTAACCTATCACTTTTAAGACATCTATTAAGTTGATAAGAACATCATGCACCACGAAT
The DNA here is from genome assembly GCA_018584345.1 of Thuja plicata. Classification (NCBI taxonomy): domain Eukaryota; kingdom Viridiplantae; phylum Streptophyta; class Pinopsida; order Cupressales; family Cupressaceae; genus Thuja; species Thuja plicata. The sequence continues at coordinate 1,264,759 of MU223866.1, read as the reverse complement.
ATTGATATCAAATAATTGAACATTCTTATTTATTCATCCTAGATTGCAGAAATTCAGATGTAAACTACAAAGCTTGTAACAGATTAGATAAGATGCTGATAAATACATCACTATCAACTGCAGGATGTGGGTATGCAGACTATGATTTTTCAAGATGATAACAGTTATGGATTGCTGAAGATATTTCCTTGGTTATAACATTGAATCACGAGGTGCATACAAACTACCTCCTA